>JBBYHO010432663.1:0-19721 GCA_038382025.1 Adansonia gregorii
TTTTTTTTTATTTTATGGTCCAACGCGTTTGTCTGAAAAGCAGCACCGACGCATTCTTGTCCCCTTCACCTACGACCCACTGCCTCCAATCCAATGCCTAGTAGGTTTTTTTTTTCCTTTTTTCGATACGGGGCCTTCTAGACTTCTAGTTTGTTTAATGAACGGTAACATTAGTTTTGAACTCTTTATCGTACGGAAAACAATAATGAAAAGCTGTTGAAGCCAAGACTATTTGGTAGAGAAGTCCTTTTGGCAGGTCACACCTGCTCGAGATAGTACTTGGCGTTAGGAAAAAGTTACTTAGCTAAGATCAATTACTAGTTAATTTTTTTAAAATGCAAGACGGTAGATTGGTGTGAAATTTTTTTGTCTTTATTTTGCAGCAAAGATTTGACAAGTTATTATATCGTAGAAATAGAAAGTCTCTTAGAGATAAGACTATTCCGTCGCCATATTTCTAAACATGCTCTAATTTTATGGATGGTTGTCTTTAATAAACTTCTCATTAAAGATAGGTTTTTGCATTAGAGGATTGATGTTGACCCTACATGGGTCTTATGTCATTCAAGGTTAAAATCCTATGATCATATTTACTTTGAATATAATTTTTCTTAAGATGATCTAGTTATTTCATTCTTTTGGCGATTACACTGGAAGCAGTTTCTTATATTAAATAGTCTAAAAATTTAAAGGCAAATTACTACTCACATCTATTTGGAAGTTAACTTAGAATGCTATTATCTATCGGAAAAGAAAGAAATAGCAGGTTATATAGTATTCCACACAAGTTATCTTCCCACCTCATTTGTACTACCAAAGAAGATATTAGACTCAAGCTTTGCAGGTATAAAAAATCTTCACTCTGACCTTTTAAATAAAGTTTTATGTACAGCTTAGAGCCTTAATAACTCCATTTTCTTACCTTGATATATTCTTTTGTACAGGCAGTTTTCATTGCTTTCTTGAATAAATGAAATTTTTGCTTATCCAAAATAATAATAATAATAATAATAATAATAATAATAATAAGATAATTATTTTAGACGTAAAATTAAATATTATATCAATAAGATTATAATTAGTGATAATATATATTTAGATATATATAATAAAATAGATGCAATAAATAAAAAATGAAACTAAGTGATAAGAACAAGTTACTATAACCTCAAGAGTAAAAAGAAAAAGAATAAGCATAATTGAAAGAAAAAATAAGATGAGGAGATTTGCACTGAATTAAAAAAAAAAAGGGCCTAAGACGGTTGGAATGACTGTATTTAGCCACACTAACGTTATTTAAACATTGTAATGATGCAATTAGATTCATATTTTCGTTTTAAACTTTTCTCTTTGAAAATAAATTTACTTGCATTAATTAATAACACATCATCGATGTTAATTGTTATTCGCATGAATATTTAGTCAATTTCTTTTTATCAGTGATTTTATTTTTTAAAAATAAATTAATAATTTTATTAAGCATGAAATTTTTATAGACGCATACATCATTTAAACACATGAAATGTAGGATGACATAATGCACACCTGTAAATCCTATGAGGCAAATACACCGAACACATAATAAAAAGATTTTTTTTTTCAAAATATAATATTTTACTTAGTAATTTTATTAACACGAAATCTTTTATAAATATATATACTGTTTAAAATATACTTTATATAAAATATTACGCAAATGTATGCTATCACAGGGCACTGCACACTTGTGAGTCTTATTTCTTCTACTTGATGACTACTTTAACCTAACTACCACGTGTCGTTTATTAAAACTTGGTTTAGCCCAATTTGCGTTGCTCCAATCCTACTCTTGATTCTGCTCTGACTTCCCGTCCCTTTCGTTCGTTCGTTCGCTCATTGGGACATCTTACAGTAGACATTTGTTTGGTCCGTGCATCCTGAGCTTGTTTTCGGACGTGAATATTTATTAATTTATTTATTTTTAAATATGTAATTATATTTTAAAAAATAAATAAAATTAATAAAATAGAAATTTATGATATAAAAATACAAAAATAAAAAAATCTTTTGAATTAACAATAATTTTAGAATATATTTTATTATCATATCATATTACATATTATAAGATAAGTATTATATTTTTTAAAATTTTTATTTAAATATTTAGTCAAAATAAGATCATAACAATTTCATCTATTTAAATTTAATGATTGGTTTATATATATAAGTTGATATTTGACGCACTGAGATGCATAAATTTATATAATTTCGGTGACTCAGATTATATTATTTAATTAAAAATTTATAAAATAATTACAAATAATTTTTATTTTTAATGAGATGTTATGATTTGATTCATGATAATTTATAGATTTATATAACGTTTGTATATTAAATATAAATATCATAGATATCTATATATATTTATTGGGTTTTATATAATTATTGTGTATAAGTTTCCTTACCAATGAGAAACTAGAATTTTATTTTATACGGTTACAGTGTTACTCGGTAAGTTTGATTATTATCTATAATTTGATTCTTTTTTATTCCACATTTGTTCGGTCTGTGTTGGCATAAGTTTTTGATGAATATTTAATCAGTTATGTATAATTATGATTAATATAAACTTCTCGTATTCATGTTGAATTACACTTTAAATTTAATTACAGTAATTCTAGTTTTAATATAATTTTCACTTAATTAATAAAACAATTATATACTAATTAAAATTAAAAATTTTCGTTATAAAAACAGATACTTTAATTGTTATTGTCAAAAATAACAAATATTGAACAATATTTTGTTAGCTATTTTTTTTTAGCACGATTCCGTGCTTTTTTCATTAGAATAGTTTTGATGTTTTCCGTTCCACATCGTAGCATATTTTTTCAAAATCATTCTCAAAGATTTCAAAATATACAAATTTAATAGCTTTAAAATTATTATTAATTAATTAATTGATTATTTGCATAAAGTAAATCCAAAGCATATGATATTTAAAACTAGTTAATTAAAATTTGCATTAATATGTAATTTTTTTTCACTACTTGCAAATTATTTTAAATTATCATAAATTTATTATTCTTAATATTAATAAAATTAACTTATGAAGTTAAAAAATTTAACGTAAATTTTAAATTTTAACTTTTTATTTGTATCAAATAAATTAATTTAATTTTAAGGTTGATGGAAAATTAAAACTTTTATGATAAAGAAATTTCATATAGTTTTTATTTTTCATTTATTATTAAATTAATTTATTCAATGAAGGTGTTTTAATGAAATTAATTTTCTTACTTATGAATTAAATAAACCTCATTAATACTAAAATTATTTATTTAAAAACGTAGTAAATATGGTTTTTTTTCTCATTTTAAAATTTGCTTTTTAATATTAGTTTTTTTATATATACTAATTTTTAATATCACATGTGTTGCATGTAAGTTTATATATTTAGTTTTTAATTTATTAAATAATATATTTTTCTTCATGCATATGATTAATTAATTGATATTAATTTAAAATATTACTTAATTTCAAAATTCTTTATGATGATTTCTTAAAAAAAAACAAATTATTGAATTTAAAACCAATCAAGAATGGTTTTTCTTATTTAACCAAATAATAATAGTGTATCAATCAATTCCATGGATGGCAATTTACAAAATAATAGTGACATATTCCATTTTTTTATACATTAACTGTTATTCATAGTATTCAAAAAAATATTAGTGGTATCAATAATATTAATATATTAATTTTAATTTCGAATGACTTCTTTGTATTTATGTCCAAGTTAATTTAATTTATAATATTTGACTATTTAATGACAATATTAATTATTATTCGACTTAAGGAAAGTATTTAGTCAAAGTATCAATTATAATATACATTTTAGTTGAAACTCGTCTTAGATTTTGGATTTTAAGAAAAATTAATGTTGCACGATATTATTGGTAAGATTTCAACAATATATATATGTATATGCAAAAAAAAAAAAAAAATCCTCGCTTTCCTTTAAATATATGTGGATCATAGTCGTAAATAAGTATATATGCAAAAATAACTTCGATTTTCACCGACTAATTCCCATATATACGACATTTACTCTTAATTAAAAATTTATTATGGTTAAATTATATAATTGGAAAGCCAATTAAGTCGTAACCATTGATTTTGGATATGAAAAATTGAGAATTTTATTCCCAAAAATCTATTCAAATCCTAAATTTACCTTACAATAATTTCTAATTGATCATCATGACATCATTGGCAACTTTCACCAATATATATATATATATATTTGCAAAAAAATGTCCATGGCTTCCCTAAAATATATGTAAGTTGTAGTAATAAATATGTATACAAAAAATATGTAGATCTTCACTATATTGACCGACAAATTCCCATATATACAACATTTACTGTCAATGAGTAATTTATTGTGATTAAATTATATAATTGGAAAGACAATTAAGTCATAACAATTGGCATTGTTTGTTTGAAATTGAGAATTTTATTCTCAAAATCTTTTCCAATCCCTAATTTACCTTAAAATAATCTCTAATTGATTAAGGTAGAAACAGCTGCTATTATTATTTTTTAAAATCATTTAGATCAAAGTAGATTTGGGCTTAGTCCTATATATCAATACTTCTGATAATATAACAATCAAGAAGCCAATACGTAGGCTTTTTAATATTTAGAATTTATTATGATTAAAATATTATACAAATTACATGAGCTGATTAATTCAACATTTACTCTCCATATTTATAATAGCAATGTGTACTTTTATTATTGTAAATTTACCACAGTAATTAGCCTATAATCTATCTTTTTGCACATATAAGCATATGTTTTCTAGTTCTACAGCTCATCTAAAACTTATTATCTTTCCACTGTACTACACTTTTAACTTTACATCATTCTTTGGCCTCATTGCAAAAAGGCAATTCTCTTATTACACTTACTATTTTTTATTTGTTTCAATAAATTCATTTTTTTACTGTTGTTATTCTCTTCGTATACATTCATAAACAACTGATTGTTTCTAATTTCAAAAATATTGACAATTATATATATCTTAAATTTATTTTATAAATAATTATATTTATTTTTTAGGGTTTAATTCACATATTTATATACATTGTACTAACAAAAATAGAGATTTTAAAAACAATAAAAGAAGTTTAATCATATTTTCTTATACAATTCTATATATTTTATTTTTTTATTTATCTATATTTACTACATTTATTAATTTATTTATGATACATATTGTAACGAGCCGAACCGAAATTCAACATGTCATACTTTAACGGTTACTTTCTTTCTTTCGTTGGGATGGTACTTGCTCGTATTCTTATATATTTGGTGAAAATTAACAAGAACTATGAATTCCAATTAGAAAAGTACTGTTGACGAGCTACCCGGAAAAGGAACAATAAAATTTGAATTGAATCAATCAATAAATTGATATTGTAAAGAAACATGCACATGAGTGAGGTAATTCATTTTGTTTGAATTGGATTGGCTTTATATATGAGTTTTTTTTTTTTTTTAATTTGGACAATTCAATCAAAATTACGAATAAAAAATTATTTTTAATTAAATTTAATTATAAATATTAATATAAAAATAATTTTAAATTTTTAATATTTAATATTATCATAAAAAATAAAATAAGCTTTCGATCAATCCGATGGCGTAAGAAAAGAAATAAAAGAAATTTCACACTGTAGCTTGACCAAAACCATGAAAACTTCTAATTAAAAATCTAAACTGAGATTAGACTAAGTGAACTTGTTGTTTGGTCTATAACTCTATGGTTATTATTATCATAGAAATCTGCATCTTTGCAAAAAAATAATAATAATAATAAAATAAAATTTTGAGTTATTATTCTCTTTGTTTTTTCCCTAAAGCATTTTAATTTATTAAAACTACTTAATATTGTGATATAAAAAAATAACAATCTTTCTTAATAGTATTTTATCCTTTTTTTTTTCTTATCAGGTTTTGTCCAAAGACAAGATAAGTTTAAATAAACTTTTTATAAATTCAAATTAATTTGGTTCGATCTTAACAAACAATTTAAAACATTTGAATTCACGGTCTAATCCGGCTAAACAGATGCAATTGTAAGTGCCAATTAATCCTATTGGGCCACTTGGCACACAAGCCGAATTACAGTGTAGATTAGCCCTTAAAATTTAGGGTTTAAATAAATTAAAACCAGGTATTAATAACTCGGTCCAATTGTTTCAAAAATTATTAAATGAGCCCAATTTATTTAAAAAGTTGTCAGATCCAGCGCAACATATTTGCCCTATAATTGTTTTTAACTATAAATAAATTTTACCATTTGTGTATCCATATATTTACAGTTTTTCTCTGGAAACCTGCCGCTACTCTCCTGTTATATCCGATTTTTAAACGCCATTGCACTTCGACATTCAGGTAACCCTTATTTCTCTAGTTATGATCGGTGTTTCAGCCGTCGAAGGCAGCATTATCTCTCTTTCCATCTTTTTTTTCTTTATTTTCGTTTTTGAATTTTCTGCTGTCGACGGCTTTTATGTTTTTCGTAGGTTTTTAAAAGTTTTATAGCAGTAATTGTTTTGTTTCTTGGTTGAGAAATCATCTGAAAATAGAGCAAAAGATTTGTTTTTGACTTGAATTTTAAGAATTTTGAATTTTTTTCCTTAATTGTACTATGTGATTAATAGATTCCAAATTTTGATTATTGTTAATTTTAGGCTCATTATTCTTTCGATTTAGCCTCTTATAATTTTATTTGGTTTTGAAAAGAATTCTGATTTTTTCCCTTTTTTGCAGCTTTCAACAAATTTAACCTAGAAAAAGACAATGGAAAAATCACCATTCTGGGCGACTCAGGTTTGTTTGTTTGTTTGTTTTTTTTTTGGGACGTGTGAATTTAAAATATATAACCTTTACCTATGATGCTAGTGAAAGGTAAAGTTTTTTCCTGAATTCTGATAATTTTATATTATTGCCAATTGACAATAGGGTGGCAGTGACACTGAGGAAGAGAAGACTGATATTGAAGACGAAATTGAGAATGGTGGAGCTGGGGAATCCACAGCCGCTGCAGCCAGAAGTAGATATCTACAAGGGAATGCTAGTGATAGCGATGATTCCGATGGGCAAAAGCGGGTGGTTAGATCTGCTAAAGATAGGCGGTTTGAGGAGATGGCAGATATGGTTGATCGGATTAAGAATGCGATGAAAATCAATGACTGGGTTAGATTGCAAGATAGTTTTGATAAGATTAATAAACGGCTGGAGAAGGTTATCCGTGTTACTGAGTCGGACAGAGTTCCAAATCTTTATATTAAGTGTCTTGTTATGTTAGAAGATTTCTTAGCTGAAGCTTTGGCTAATAAAGAAGCAAAAATGAAAATGAGTAGTAGTAATCACAAGGCTTTGATTTCAATGAAATAGAAGCTGAAAAAGAACAATAAGCAGTATGCGGAATTGATCAATAAGCATAGAGAGAATCCTGAGAGGGAGGAGAAGAAGTTTGAAGATGAGGATGAAGCTGAAGATGAGGAATCCGATGAATCTGGTTCTGAGTCAGAGGATCTGTCAGTGATTGCTGAGTCTAGTGATGAGGGGGAAGAACCGGAGGATGATGCTATTGATGGGGTTTGGGAGAAGAAACTGAGCAAGAAAGAGAAGCTGATAGATCGGGAGTTTACGAGGGACCCTAGTGAGATCACCTGGGATATGGTTAACAAGAAGTTTAAAGAGGCTGTGGCCGCCAGGGGAAGGAAGGGAACTGGAAAATTTGAACAGGTTGAGCAGCTCACCTTCTTGACAAAGGTTGCCAAGACTCCTGCACAGAAGCTTGAGATCTTTTTCAGTGTAATATCTGCGCAGTTTGATGTTAATCCAGGTCTTAGTGGACACATGCCTGTAAATGTATGGAAGAAGTGTGTACAGAATATGTTTGTTATATTGGACATTCTTGTTCAGTACCCTAACATTGTGGTTGATGATATGGTTGAGCCTGATGACAATGAAACCCAGAAGGGAGCAGACTACAATGGCATTATCCGTGTATGCGGAAATTTGGTGGCCTTCCTTGAGAGAATAGATAATGAGTTGTTCAAGAGCTTGCAGTTCATTGATCCACACACTGGTGAGTATGTTGAAAGACTCCAAGATGAACCTATTCTTTTGGGACTTGCTCAAAATGTTCAGGAGTATTTTGAGCGAATTGGTGATTTGAAATCTGCTGCTAAGGTTGCTCTAAGGCGTGTTGAACTCATATATTATAAGCCTCAAGAGGTATATTATGCTATGAGGAAACTGGCTGAGCTATTAGAAGCTGCTGACGGAGAAAAAGACGGTGATGGCCCTAATGTGGAGGAAAGTCAGGGTCCATCTGCATTTGTTGTTACTCCGGAGCTTGTGTCTCGGAAGCCCACCTTCCCTGAGAATAGCAGAGCATTGATGGATATCCTAGTATCTCTCATATGCAAGAATGGAGATGAGCGGACCAAAGCCTGTGCCATGCTTTGTGATATCTATCACCATGCCCTTTCCAATGAGTTTTCAATAGCTCGTGATTTGCTGCTGATGAGTCATTTGCAGGATAATGTTCATCATATGGATGTTTCAACACAGATACTTTTTAACCGGACAATGGCACAGGTTGGACTTTGTGCCTTCCGTGTTGGACTAATTGCCGAAGGACATGGCTGCCTTTCCTTACTGTTCTCTGGTGGGAGAATGAAGGAATTGCTTGCACAAGGTGTCTCACAAAATCGATATCATGAGAAGACTCCAGAACAGGTATTGTTCACCATATCATTCTTGACAGATTTAATCCCCAATTGTTTCAGCTAATAATTGTAAAGTCTATACAGTACCTTTTTTAATACTTTTTTGCATGATAGTTTCTAACTGGTATGGAGTTTTAATAATAATTTTTTTGATTAGTTGGTTAGATGATATTTTTTTTCCAATGGGGTTGAATGGATAATTCTTTATTATATGATGTCTATTAGACATTTGGATGTTTAAGTGATGGAAAAATGTAGTAGCATAAACAAGATGACAAACTCACATGGAAATTAAGTTGTTGAAGGTTTTTTTTAGGGGGGGTAAGTGATGGAAAAATATAGCAGCATAAACAAGATGACAAACTCACATGGAAATTAAGTTGTTGAAGTATCTTTGTTACTTGCCAGTTTTGTTATTTTGGAGTAATTAAGCTGTGCACTGGATATACAATCATTGGCATAATTGTAAGAATAATTCTGATAGCAAGTTAATATCGACTTATTGACTTTTTTGAATTCATATGTGGCTACTGACGGATATTAAGTGTAGGTAAATTTGACCTTCATTTGTAAAGTTTGTAAGATTATGAGCTTTAATAGGGATTCCATGCTTATGTAATTGTTTAAGGACTTACACAAGTTATTCTGTGGATTCTATCAGGAAAGGTTGGAAAGGAGGCGTCAGATACCCTACCATATGCACATAAACCTTGAGCTTCTGGAGGCTGTGTATTTGATATCTGCCATGCTGCTTGAGGTACCTAACATGGCGGCCAACACCCTTGATGCTAAACACAAGGTGGTAAGTAAGGCGTTTAGGCGGTTGCTTGAGGCGAGTGAGAGACAGATATTTAAGGGCCCCCCCGGAAATGTGCGGGACCATGCAATTGCTGCAGCCAGGGCCCTTAGCAAGGGAGATTTCCAGGAGGCCTTTGATGTCATTCATTCTCTCGATGTTTTGAAGCTCCTTGGAAATCGAGAGAATGTGCTTGAAATGCTGAAAGCCAAGATCAAGGAAGAGGCTTTGAGGACTTACCTCTGTACTTACAGCTCATCCTATAATTCTCTAAGCTTGGATCAGCTGACGAAAATGTTTGACCTCTCAGATACCCAAACTCATAGCATAGTTAGCAAGATGATAATAAATGAAGGACTCCATGCAAGTTGGGACCAACCAAGACGGTCCATTGTTTTCCATGATGTTGAGCAGTCAAGGTTGCAGGGTTTGGCATTCCAGTTGACAGAGAAACTTACAGTCCTTGCTGAAAGTAATGAAAGGGCATTATTAGAGGCTAGGATTGGTGGCGGTGGATTGGATCTGCCACCAAGGCGTCGAGATAACCAGGAATATGCAGCTGGAGTTGCTGCTGTTGGTGGTAGGTGGCAAATCTTGCCCTTCGCATTCAGACAGGCTGCTGGAGCTGGTTATTCAAGGGATCGGTCAGTTCAGTCACGAGGAACAGGTGGATATCCAGGGCGAATAGGTTCAGGAATGAGAGGATCCCAGATGGATGCTTCAACTGGCACGGTCAATCTCAACCGTGGGGTTCGTGTTTAATATGCAGCAGTAATCCCGAAGCTAATTTAGTTCTTTTGTAAGTAATTTACTTCCAGGATTTTTAAAGGGCTGTTGAACTTATATTATTATAGCAATTTTCTATGCTGGCCTGACATTGATTAAATAAGATTTATTGAATTTTATATCAATTATGAACATAAGCCGTAATCTGAAAGGGTAAACTACCATTGTAAGAGAATGCTCGAAGATGGGATATTTTATTGCAGCAGCCACTGAAACATCCTTGAAAGCTTCCCCGACTTATTTTTGTTCATTGGGGACAAACAAAACATTGCTTAATCCTAAGATTTTGGATCCCAACTTCATTTTACTTATCTACCAAAAAACAGCAAATCCAAAAACCAGCCATAATTACAACAAGAAGTTCATAAAATTTAAGTCGAGAAACCTTTAGAGCATCGATCAGGAAGCTTTGGCATGGTTTGGGTCGAGCTTCGAAGCCTCAAGGTCAGCAGCCTTCTTTAGGAAACTTTGGTCATCATCTTCCAGAGCCATCTGGATAGGACAAGAGCCCAACCCATCAGCAATCGCAAGCAAGATCTTCTTCATCTCAGATCTGAACTCCTGCAGGTCAACGGTGCCGCTGCCATCGAGATCGAACTTGTCGAAAATGGAGTCGTAAAGCAGGGTCAGCTGCTCGGGAGGCGTGGCGACGTCGACGCCGAAGTGGGCCTCGATGAGCCGCAGGGACTCCAAGGCCTTACGAAGCTCGGACCGGGAGAGAACGCCGTCGTTGTTGAGATCGAGAGACGCGAAGCTCTCGTCCATGCTCTTCTGGAACTGTTCCTCGTCTGTCACAAAGGCTCTAACCGTTGATCCGTCGATTATTACAACTCCCATCTTTAAATCAATCAAAACCCTTTGTTGCTTTCCTCTTTCGTCGGTGAATTATGAACCGTGAAGATGGTGAATTTGGTGGAGGTATACTATATTTTATATATATATATATATGTATATATGCAAATAAGAAATGACCGTAGATTACTGTAGTCTAGATTTAGATTAAGATTAAATTGTCCATAGATTTTTCAGCTGGATCAGTGGCGATCCGAGTCGTGAGGGGCCTTTGGGTTTTTGATTTTAAGTTATTTTAATATTGTTAGGTTGAAAGAAATTAAAAAAAAAAGTTTTTAAAATGTAATAAAAAATCTGTTTTAATAATTTTAAACATATTATATTATTATTGAAAAATATTTTTGGTGAATTGAAAAATCAAAATATGTAAATAAAATAAAAAAATTAAAAATACAAAAATAATAAAATTATTTTAGAAAATTTTTTCTTTTATTTTATTTGAAGTTTAGAACTTTAAATTTAATAATAAAACTTGAATTATTTTAACCATGGAGATAAAGCTTAACTTTTGAATATTTACAAATACAGGTATCCAGTCCATCCATGGTATCCGACTTGACTTGGTTGATTCCTTTAACTTTATAAAATCATCTATTTTCAAAGCATATGAAAGAAAAAAAAATATTGTTCTAGATTTTACAAATTGTATGTATACTGTTAGTTATATTTTTTTTATTAATCATGTAAATATAAATATAATAAAAATTATTAAATATTTTAAAATTTTAAAATAAATATCGATATTTATTAAATATACATATTCATATTTATTAAATTATTTTTTGTTTATTAAATATATTATATTCGTATTATATTTTTATATTGAATTCAAAATTAACAAATCTTTCATGAGTTGGATCTGTTTTACAAGCTTCGGACGCTTCTATTTATTATACATAAATTATTATAAGGTGTGTTTATAACTAAATCAAAGTTGCAGCAAGTATGAATTTGAAGCTTCGTTTAATTAGATCATGACTTTATGCAGAACTTTTAAAAAATTATATTTATATTTAAAATTTAAATATCATTATAATTCTTTTTATTTTCAAGTTTCGACTTCAATTATACTAAAAAAATTAAAATGATTGCAGAAACTTATATATATATCATCAGAATATAAACAAAGTATTAAACTATAAAATAAAATAAAATGGCATCCAAGATTGATGCTGGTAGGTATAAAGCACCTTGGATTTATGCCGCGGAATTTATGATATGGACTACTCATTTAAGTCATGGTAGGGCCACAACACCATCAAGAACCCCCTATAAATATTCTCTTGATATAAACACGAACTGGTTGATGGGTACTTATAGCAAACTGATTTAAGAGTGAGGTTGTTCATTAGATCTTAATTGAAATTGACTAGAATATAATTTTTTTTAATTTAAATTGATTCAATTTAAATTATTATTTATTAATAAAAATATTTTTATTTAAATTAAATTATTAAAATATTAATAAAAAATAAATTTTTAATATTTTTAAATAGTAAAATAAATTTTTCGATCGAATTTAGGCAAGAAATATAAAAAACATTTTAGGTTGCAACCAAATAGAACTTGAGTCGGCCTCACCTATGGATAGTTGTAAACTATGGGTACTGATTTAGGATTATTTAAATTATCATTTAAAAGATTATATTTAATATAATATTTTTACTTTTTTTTTATAAGTATCATTTGATTAATATTTCTCTATAAACATTACCACAATTAAAATTTTGATTTAATGGGTAAAAAAGAAATTTTAGAATCATGAGGTTTAAGTTCAAGGTTCATTGTGCGTGAATTTAATTTAATTTTATGTTAAATTTGCTTAATTATTCATGAATTTACTTAATTATTTTATTTACTTTTTTACTTGTAATTTTATAAAGAATTAGCTCAATCATTAACGAGCAGATATTTTCTAAAGGCAAATACTAAGAGGGGTCAACAATATCAATTAAAGTGTCAAAAAAATATAATTATTAAATTAATATTTTTAAAATTTACGGAAATGATTGATTAAATATATAATTTTTTTAAAAGAATTATATAAAATTTTTAATTTAATACTTAAAAATAAATATGATAATATTTAATAAAATTATATAAATATAATATGTATAAAATAAAAAAATTATATAAATATATTTTTAAAATTTATTTAATATAAATTATAAATATATTAAAATTAATATAAATTAAAAAATTTAAATAAAATAAAATATATAAATATAGTATGAAAATATAAATTATAAAAATCACTTATAAATTTAAACTTTTTCTAAATTATCTCACTGACAATATCACCGACAATAACAATAAATCCGTGGCAGTTGAGGCTGCCATTCTGTCAGAGTGTTGACTGCCGATGGATGAACTAGGAAAATCAAAATATTTCAAATATTAATGTCTTTATTTCTTTTATAATAATTTCCTTTTTCGTTTGCTTTTATTTCCTTTGGTAAAGGGAAAAAATCCCATATATATATATATATTTACTTTTTTCTTCTCTAAAATATAAACTCAATATGTAAACAGGAAAATAAAATTTTAAACATAAAACATCCAAATTCTATTTTTCTTTCTTTTTTTCTTCTCCGTTTTCCTCCAATATTTTTGTTCATTCTTTCCTTAAGGGAAACAAAGTTATTTACAAAGTTCTATTTTTCTTTTTCTTTTTTTTGGATAAGTAAATTTCTATTATTTACTTTTGCATTTTCCTTCACTTTTTTACTTGGGAAAAAAATGGAAAAAAAGATTGAATAAATATTTTTATAGATAGATGTCCAAGTTGGTTCTCCTCAAAGAATTTCCTTCATGGAAGGGAAGAAACTAGACTTGCTATGGTCGAACCTGATCGTGGTTCGATTTTTTTTTTATTTTTTGAATCTAAGTTTGAGTTTAACCGACTTGATAGCTCAATTTAGTGTTTAAATAATATTTAAAAATTATATTTATATTTATATTTATATATAATTAA
Organism: Adansonia gregorii; assembly: GCA_038382025.1. Taxonomy (NCBI): domain Eukaryota; kingdom Viridiplantae; phylum Streptophyta; class Magnoliopsida; order Malvales; family Malvaceae; genus Adansonia; species Adansonia gregorii. The sequence goes on from JBBYHO010432663.1 coordinate 14,204, forward strand.
ATTTAAATAAAAATATTTTTTAGTATTAAATAATAATTCGAATTAGATCGAACTAACTCGAATTTACAAAAATTTTACCCAAGGTCAGATCAAACAAGCTGGGCCTGTCAAGTCTGGTCTAGCCCTTGAACAAGTTTAGGAAGAACCAAGTTTTCTGTTTAATCTCTCGAAATAGTAATGAAAAGTATGCTTAAAAAAAGAAAAAAATGTAAGCTAACAGAAAGGTTGAGGGGTATAGAATACAACACCAGAGTTTAACAAAATGAAAGATTATAAAGAAAAATCCACATCTATTTATATCTTGGAGTAGCAGAAGATTTCTTCATTTCACGTATATGGCTGGTTAAAGAAACTATTAGCCAACAAGTGAGACCTTACCTTTCAATTTTGTTAGGAACATGGTTTGAAGCCCCTCTCACCATCTTCTTTAGTTTTGTTCGATGCGCTAAATTCTGAAGCCCAGGAGCTTTCCTTCAACATCCTTGACTGAATTTTCCATTTCTGCTTCACTAGCTTTCTTAGTTGAAGCAACTTCTAATGGTGGAGGCATTGCTTCAGAATGATTGATTGTCGTTTCCAGAGCTTCTTTACAATCATTGTTTGTTGCAGCATTCTCTATTGATCGCGGCTTAGCTTCAACACCACAGACTTTAGTTTTGGAAGCTTCTTCACCATCTTTGTTTAATGGTGCAAGTGCAACCTCTAATGACTGCAGCTTTGCTCCAGACTCCTTGATTTTGGTTTTTGCCGTTCCTTCACCATCTTTGTTTGTTGGAGTGACTTCTGATGGAGGCTCTGCTTCAGAATTTATGAATTCAGTTCCTGCAGCTTTTTCGATATCCTTGTTTTTGTCATTAACTTCCAGAGATTCAAGCTCCATCGCAGTCTTTGCAGCTTCTTCATCAGTTTTGTCTGATGAACAAACTTCCAATGGCCCAAGATGTGCATCAAGATCCTTCACTATGAATGTAAAAGATCTCACATTTTGGATTTCTGCTAGCTTACAAGAAGATGCCTGTACAGAAAAGAAAATTGTAGCTTTGTTTTAAAGAGAATATATTTAGCCATCGATACATTAGGAAAAGAGGATCAGAACCAGAGAACAACATGGCAATATATGCCACAGACTTTCATTCATTCCTCCAACATATATAATGTATGCTGCAAATTTGAAGTTGAACCTCAACATGGAATTTTATGCTATGTTGCTGTGACTCTTCATATTTTTTAAAGTATTCGTATTCGATATATATTTGGACATGAGTACAAAAATATGATTCTTCAGTCTTCAAGAACCCTCCAAATACATAGAAAAACTAAGAAAAAAATTTGAACAAACTTGTGTCGGGCACATACCAGTATCTGACACTCACACCCGATTCCTAGTAATATAGCTTTGATGCATTCCAATCTCATTATAATTATGTAAAAAGATTTGGTAGGTCTATCAGATAGCAGAAACTCTTGTATTCTAATCCTTCCTAGTATATCAGCACCTATATACTCACACATATTAATTTACAGGTAGGCACAGTAGCTGATCATTTGTGTTTTAGTTGACTCTACATGATGCTTGAATCATTAATAAGCATAAAAAGCCAGAGGCAAAAAAATTGTCAGCTTGCATGTGGTATCGCAAAAATGTGGCGGCATCAATAAAAGCTACTTGAAATGAATTATTATTGTGAAGGTATTAATGATCGATGCATGACCACAAAGGAAAAGTGCCCAAATTTTGTGGTTTTGAAAACATCCAGCAACATGTAATAACCAATTCTGAAACCCCTAGGTTCGAATTCCAAACCCATCTGCGTGAGAGAATTGCTTGAATATAAAAGGGGAAAAAAAGAATCAATTCAGTCACAACTTATAAATAGATGTAATCTACAGGTTTCATTTGAATAAGGTTCATCAAGTCATTTAAGCACCATTGTATCAACTAACTATAAAGCATATCTTGATAAGCAATCCATCAGCCATATGAGGAAAAAAAAGGCTGATAAAAAGCATGTGCATTAAGAACTCATTGCAATTTAGTATCAATCTCGATATCCTAAATCTTATAGGTGTCTTTCTACGACCTCCATTAACATTTGTTCTTTGCACCCAAAGTTGCAGTTCGGTATTACAAGTACAGACTAACTGATCTGGTTCAAAGCACAAGGTTAGTAAAGCTTTCTCCCGATAGGATTCTTTTGAAGTTGGACATAAAATGTTACGATGTTTGATAATTCTATGAAGCCCTTCATCATGATGTTTCAAGCAATGGCTTTACAAACAGGTGGCGAAGAAAGATACCCAGTGCTTAAATATTAACTTTATCTCTCATTTGATATTTAATAACTGGTTTCATTTAGGAGCAAAATAGAAAATAAATACGTATTGGAGCAAGAAATTTCCAACTACATTTTAACTTACCTTTTCTAGTTGCTCCACCCGTTCTCTTAGAATATTCACAGATGCTTCCCTGTGAATGCCTCGAAGAATATATACCATGTGAGAATGGAGGTCCTTAGAACGATGTTCTTCAATCTTACATTGAGGTATGGCTGATTTGCAACCAATTGAATAGAAAGGGCAGTTCACAAGCTTCATTGGACAGACAGTTATGCAGTGTCTGTCCATCTCACGCCTCATGATGCTATCTGAGCACTTTTGTTCACATGGAATTATCTTGAAAGGGCAAACAGAATCATGCTTCTCTGTTTGATTAGCTGAAAATCTAGCATCACAGCCCTCATTTTTGCAATTCATCAATCTATAGCTGCAAGTTGGCACATGCAGGGCAAGTTCATTTGCAAAATCAAATCTCATATCACAGTGAAATTCATTCTTGAAGTCAACATTCTTCAGCAAAGTTTGTGCAATTGCTTCTCTCTTATCTATCGACCAAAACCCGTTAATTTCCATTTCTTGTGCAAAATCATCTATCTTGTCTTCTCTCCTCTCACTTAGTAGCCATCCTGAAACTCGACTAAACAAATTCCTCTTTGAGCTTGCAAAGTCATCAACAAGATAAGAAATGATATCATAAGGATGATCACATGCTTCTGCCTCTGGACCACCATCCAAGACAACAGACTCAGCTACAAAAGTTTCACTTCTTTGAATTAGATACTCCACCATTTCTTTTCTAATATCAGCAGCTACTGAACCGGGGGACCTGAAAACGTCGCCTATTGTATTGTCGACGCAAGCCATAGCTAACCCAGGGAGGAATGCTTCAGCTATGTTGCAAACTAGTTCTACATCACAAAGGTCACAGTGAAACGCAGGACCTCCCTCTTTAGCATCTTTAGTATTCTCTGGTAATAGTTCTACATTGCCCACTGGAGTATCTGTACATGGAGATGCCTACAAATTGATATTGATTACGACATATCACTATCAGGTTTGGTGAGAAACTACTTGACAATCAGAAGGAATAATACGCTAAAAATCTTTTGAATTCGATAGCCTATCAGCAACAACGGAAAATTCTGATTGAGCTTCTAATCCGAAAACAAAGATAGGCCTACATCTTGGTATCTTACAGGGGTTACCAAATTTCTCCAAAAACGTCAATCATACATTCACCCAGATCAGTAGAAATCAAATTCACCCTTAAAAGAAAAAAAAAAGAAAGAAAAAGAAACTCTAACATATGATTATGATTCTCTTTTTAAAGTTAAATCATCTGCAAAAAAAATAATTTTTTTTTTAATTCTTCACAGATCATTTCAAACACCATTGAATTTCATAAGGCAACAAGATGGACTCAAACAAATTCTTTTAATTTCTATAACACCTTAATTAAGTTAAATTTTTTTAATCTCTAAGCAAATGATTATGATACTCTCTTTGTGCTTAATTAGATATTTGGTCAAATGTCAATTAATTTTCCAAAGATCTAATACCAAAGCTTTCAATATAAGCACTCCCAATTCCCGGGCAACGAAATAAACCCCCACTCAAAAAAAAAACCCTAAAAATGCATTAAATTCTTAATCTCGAAAGGATCATAATGGAAGAACCAAATACTTATAATTCTATTAGTAAAATGTATCACGAAAACTAAAAAAAAATGAAAAAAAGAAGAGAGAAATACCTCCATCATTTTGAAATGTTGGAGAGTTCAAAGATCTGGTCGAAGAAAATCACCCAGTAACAAGAAATAAAGTTTCTTTTCACCGATCTCTCAAAAAGCGAAAAAAGAGAAACTGAAAAACTACAGCGAAAATTCAAAATTAGAGTAGGCCCCTTCTTCTTCCTTTTAATTGTACATTCAAGTGATTTAATTAACGATCCTTTTGGCTTTTATGTTGACCGAAACGTGAAAACTCTGCCTCGCTTGTTTTAAGTTTGAACCAGACGTCTTTGTCCCTGTTTGGTTGGCAGAAAACTACCTCACTCTGGCATGCTTATATATAAAAGCCACGTTGCAAGCTATGGGGCCTATGGGGCCGGGCGAGAACTGCCTGTTGATTGGTAGTGCTAACTGGTTTCTTTGCTCGTCCAGGGCCAGGAGGAGGCTAGAGGAAGCACAAAGACTGCTATGGACGATGGACTCAGTCGGGACCTTAAATGGGCGGCGGTCAGCATTTAAATAATCGTCGCAAGGCGACTTATAACTTATAATCATTATTTTATAATTTTAATTTTTTTAATAATTAATATTTACAGTTAATTTCTTCAACTGTGAATCTTGCATTGTATAGGTATTGATGATGCCAATTAATCATGTCGATTTCGACGTAAAATGATATTGTTGATGATTAGTTTTATTTTAATTTTAGTTTTACTCTGTGCTAATTGTATCGATAGATACAAGTATATTTCGGTGATATCGATCAAAATTAATTGTATTGATCGTTATATGTTTATAAAAAAAAGTTAAACTAATATTAATTTTAAATATGATGAATATTATATATAATTACTTATAAATTTGATGAATATTAGACATAATTAATCATAAATTTGACGATAATTAAAAAATTTCAGTTTTGCTGCTAAATTGATATTGATTTTCTTATATTTGATTAAGTGTTTTTAGAATATTATATATAATTGATGAATATTAAATATATGAAATTTATTTAATCTCATTCATTTCAAATTTAAAAATATTTTTTATATACATAAATTAAAAATATTTAAACTTCAATAAACTCGAAACGATACATCAAAATACATCAATATTGATATGTATTTGTATCAGAACAAAAACAGTACGTTTATCGATATGATATTGACTACTTTGGATGTGATCGAGTTACTTTGTTTTATGTGTTAATTTAACCATTTGTGTATCAATATTATATTCATATTTTTTGTTATAATCATATTTAAAATGTTATATATTTATATAAAATTTGATACATCAATGATAATATTATATAAATTTTTAATAAGATCGTATATTCATATTATTTTTATATTATTTTTTATCATATTAAATATTTTTATATCATTTTATTATTATATAATATATTATAATTAAAATTATTAAATGTGTAATTTAATATTATATATATAT
>JBBYHO010432883.1:0-78939 GCA_038382025.1 Adansonia gregorii
GAAAAGTACATTAAATCAGAAAATCTGAAATCCTAATCTATAGGCCCATGAATACATGCAAATTGGGCTCCATTCATCTTGGACATGTGAGTTGGGCTCCAAGCTTTATTCATATTTTCAATTTAGCCTCAACAGAATGCAGGAAAGTGATCAATCTTGGCAATGCATCTGATTCATTTTTAATAGCCTTCTTTGCTTGCATTTCCATGATTAATCCTTGCAAAGCTTGCTCTATGCATTTAGTCTTTGCCCTAGTCATTGGACCTCCAATTCCTCATAAAAGATTATAAAAATAGTTTGAAATACGTGTTTGTGCAAGTTGATCTCCATCAATTATAGGAATCAAATGTGTTTTTATAGCCTAATAAAAAATAGAGATTATTATGAGAATTCATGCCATCTTATTTGAGGGTCAAACTTTGATCTTGAGGAAAATAATGGAGAGAAAAGGTTTTTCTAGAAAACTAAAGCAATAATATCATGCATCTTAATGATGAGAATGTGCTTTTCTACCTAACCAAAAAAAGAATGGAGACTATTATGAGAATCAAAGTTTGTCTCATATGAGGGACGAATATTGATTCTTCGAAAAATAATGGAATGAAAAGCTATTCCTTGAAATCTAAAGCTTAATATCCTACATCCTAATCAGGAGAATGTGTTGTTATAGCCTAACCATGAAGGAAAATAGAGATTATTATTCCATGTTCATCTCATCGAGGGACGAACTTCGATCTTATGAAAAATGATGGAAAGAAAAGCTTTCCTTGGGAATCCTAAGCATCAATACCATGCATCTCAATGAGGAGAATGTGTTTTCATTGCCCAATCACAAAAAGAATTAGGATTATTATAAGAATACATGTTCATCTCATAAGAGGGATAAACTTTGATTCTAAGCAAAATAATGGAACAAAAAGCCATTCTTTGGAATCTAAAGCATTAATATCATGCATCTTAATGATGAAAATGTGTTTTTATGCCTAATCACAAGAGCAATGGAGATTATTATGGGAATTAATGCTCGTCTCATATAAGGGATGAGCATTAATTCAATGGAAAACGATGGAATAAAAAGCTATTCCTTGAAATCTAAAGCATTAATATCATGTATCCTAATAAGGTGAATGTGTTATTATAGTCTAATTACAAAAAAGAGAGATTATTATGAGAATCTACATTCATCTCATTTGAGGGACAAACTTTGATTGTAAAGAGAATAGTGGAAAGAAAAGCTTTCTATTAGAATCCAATGCATTAATATCATTCATCCTAATGAGAAGAATATGTTTTTATAGCCTAATCACAAAAGGAATAGAGATTACAGGGAGAATCCATGTTCATCCGATCTGAGGGATGAACTTTGATGTTGAGGAAAATAGTTGGAAAGAAATGCTTTCCCTGGGAAACCAAAGCTTCAATATTATGCATCCTAATTAGGAGAATGTGTTTTTACAACCTAATCAGAAAAAAAAATTTTATTATTACAAGAATCCATGTTCGTCTTATATGAGGGATGAACTTTGATCTTGAGGAAAATGGTTGAAAGAAATGCTATTCTTGAGAAACCAAAGCATCAATATCCTACCACCTAGTGAAGAGAATGTGTTTTTATAGCCGAATCACAAAAAGAATAAAGATTATTAGGAAAATCTATTTTTGTCTCATCCGAGGGATAAACATTGATCTTGAGGAAAATGATGGAAAGATAAACTTTCCTTCAGAGTCCAAAGCATCAATATCATGCATCCTAATGAGGAGAATGTGTGTTTATTGTCTAATCATAGAAAGAATTAAGTTTATTATGAGAATCCATGTTCGTCTCATAAAAGGGATGAACTTTGATTCAAAGGAAAATGATAGAATAAAAGCCATTCTTCGGAATCTAAAGCTCTAATATCATGCACCCTAATGAAAAGAAAATGTTTTTATAGCCTAATCATAAAAAGAGTAAAGATTATTATGTAAATTCATATTCATCATATCTGAGGGACAAACTTTGATCTTGAAGAAAATTATGGAAAGATAAGCTTTCCTGGGGAATCTAAAGCATCAATATCATGTATCCTAAAGAGGAGAATGTTTTTTATTGCCCAATCACATAAGGAATTTATTTTATTGTGAGAATCCATGTTCATCTTAATGAGTGATGAATTTTGGTTCTAAGGAAAATGATAGAATAAAAAGCCATTCTTTGGAATCTAAAGCATCAATATCATGCACCATAATGAGGAGAATGTGGTTTTATAGCCTAAACACAAATAATAAAAATAAAAATTATTATGAAAATCTATGTTTGTATCATCCAAGGGACGGACTTTGATGTTGAGGAAAGTGATTGAAAGATAAGATTTCCTTCATAATCCAAAGCATCAATATCCTGCATCCTAATGTGGAGAATGTGTTTTTATTGCCCAATCATAGAAAGAATTGAGATTATTATGAGAATCCATGTTCGTCTCATATAAGGGACAAATTTTGATTGCAAACGAAATGATGGAATATAATTCTTCGATATCTAAAGCATCAATATCATCAATCCTATGAGGAGAATGTGGGTTTATGGCCAAATCACAAAAAGAATGGAACTTATTGCAAGAATCGATTTTCATCTCACTTGAAGAATGAGCTTTGATTCTAAGGAAAATAATGGAAAGATAAGCTTATCTTGGGAATCCAAAGTATCAATATGATGCATCCCAATGAGGAAAATGTGTCTTTATTACCCAATCATATAAAGAACTGAGATTATTACGAGAATCAATGTTTATCTCATATGAGGGATAAACTTTGATTCTAAGGAATGATGAAATGGAAAGCTATTTTTTGAAATCTAAAGCATCAATATCATGCATCCTAATGAGGAGAATCTATTTTTATAATCCAATCACAAATAAAATAGAGATTATTAGAGAATCCATGTTCATCTCATATAAAGGACGAACTTTGATTCCGAGGAAAATGATGGAATGGAAAGCTATTTTTTAGGATCTAAAGCACCAATATCATGCATCCTAATAAGAAGGATATGTTTTTATAGCCTAATCATAAAAAGAATGGAGATTGTTATGGGAATTAATCTTATCTGAGGAACCAATTTTGATGTTAAGGAAAATAATAGAGAGCAAAGCTTTTCTTGGGAAACCAAAGCAACAATACCACATATCTTAATGATGAGAATGTGCTTTTCTGTTTAATCACAAAAAAAGGGAAAGTATTACGAGAATCAAAGTTTGTCTCATATGAGGGGCAAACATTTATGCTATGGAAAAATATGGAATGGAAAGCTATTCTTTGAAATCTAAAGCATCAATATCATGTATGTTAAAGAGGCAAATGTGTTCTTATAGTTTAATTACCAAATGAATGAAGGTTATTATGAGAATCCATGTCTCATCTCAGGGATGAACTTTGATTTTAAGAAGAATGATGAGAGAAAAGGTTTTCTTAGGAATCCAAAGCATCAATATCATGCATTCCAATGAGGTCAATCTACTTTTATTGCCCACTCACAAAAGGAATTGAGATCATTATGAGAATCCACGTTTGTCTCATAAAATGGACAAACTTTGATTTTAAGAAAAGCGATGGAATAAAAAGCCATTCTTTTGAATCTAAGGCATCAATATATGCACCCTAATAGAAGAATGTGTTTTTATAGCCTAATCACAAAATGAATTGAAGTTATTGCTGGAATCCATGTTCATCTCACCTAAGGATCAAACTTTGATCATGAGAAAAATAATGGAAAGATAAGCCTTTCTTGGGAATACAAAGCATCAATATGATGTATCGCAATGAAAAGAAGGTGGTTTTATAGCCCAATCATATAAAGAATGGAGATTATTATAAGAATCCATATTGGTCTCATATGGAGGATAAACTTTGATTTTAAGGAAACTAATGAAATGAAAAATGATTCTTTAAAATCTAAAGCATCAATATCATGCATCCTAATAAAAAAATATGTTTTAATAGTCCAATCACAAATAGAATGAAGATTATGACAAGATTCCATGTTTGTCTCATTTGAGGGATGAACTTTGATCTTGAGGAAAATGATGGAGTAAAAAGCATTTTTGGGAAGTTAAAGCAAGAGTATCATGCATCATAGTGAGAAAAATATGTTTTCGTTGCCTAATCAGAAAAAGAATGGAGATTTTTATGATAATCTAGGTTCTTCTCATATCAAGATGAGCATTGATTCTATGGATAAAGATGGAATGAAAAATTATTCTTTGAAATCTAAAGCATCAATATCATGCATCCTAATGAGGTGAATGTGTTTTATAGTCTAATTACCAAATAAATTGAGATTTTTATAAGAATCCACCTTTGCTTATCTGAGGAACAAAATTTGATTCTATGGACAATAATGAAACAAAAAGCTTTTCATTGGAATCCAACGCATCAATATCATGCATCATGATGAGGAAAATATGTTTTTCTAGCTAATCACAAAAAGAATAGAGATTATTATAAGAATCCATGTTTATCTCATTTGAGAGATGAACTTTGGTCTTGCAGAAAATGATGTAAAAAAATGTTGAAACCAATACATCAATATCATGCATCCCAATAAGAAGAATGTGTTTTTATAGCCTAATCATAAAAAAAATAGAGATTATTATGAGAATCTATGTTCATCTCATCTGAGGGATGAACTTTGATCTTGAGGAAAACAGGGGAAGAACATGCCTTTCTTGGGAAACTAAGGCATCAATGTCGTGCATCCTAATAAGGTGACTATCTTTTTATAGCCTAATCACAAAAGGAATAGAGATTACTATGAGAATCTGTGTTCGTCTCATCCAAAGGATGGACATTAATCTTAAGGAAAGTAATGGAAAGATAAGCTTTACTTGAGAATCCAAAGCATCAATATCATGCATCCCAATAAGGGGAATCTATTTTTATTGCCCAATCATAAAAAGAATTTAGATTATTATGAGAATTCATATTCTTCCTATATATAAGGGACGAACTTTTATTCTAAAGAAGATGATAGAATAAAAAACCATTCTTTGGAATCTAAAGCATTAATATTGGAATCTAAAGCATCAATATCATGCATCTTAATGAAAAGAATGTATTTTTATGGCCTAATCACAAAAGGAATGGAGATTATTATGAGAATCCCTGTTCATCTCATCTGAGGGACCACCTTTGATCTTGAGAAAAATGATAGAGAGAAAAGCTTTTCTCCGAAAACCAAAGCAACAATATCATCCACCCTAACGAGGAGAATTTGTTTTTATGCCTAATCACAAAAATAATGTTGATTATTATGAGAATCAAAGTTCATCTCATATGAGGGGAGAACATTAATTTTATGGAAAAAGATCGAATGAAAAGCTATTCTTTGAAATCTAAAGCATTAATATCATGCATCCTAATGAGGCAAATGTGTTTTTATAGTCTAATTAAAAAAAAGAAAGAAGATTATTATTAGAATCCATATCTCATCTGAGGGATAAACTTTGATTCTAAGGATTATGGTAGAAAAAAAAGCTTTCCATTAGAATCCAATGCTTCAATATCGTAAATCCTAATAGGGAGAATGTATTTTTGTAGCCTAATAACAAAAAGAATAGAGATTATTATGACAATCCATGTTTATCACATCTGAAGGATAAACTTTGATCTTAAGGAAAATGGCGGAAAGAAATGCTTTCCTTGGGAAGCCAAAGCTTTAATATCTTGCTTCCTAATGAGGAGAATTTGTTTTTATAGCCTAATCACAAAAAAAATGGCAATTATGATGAGAATCTATGTTCATCACATATGAAGGATGAACTTTGATTCTAAGGAAAATGATGGAATGAAAAGCTATTCTTTGGAATCTAAAGCATCAATTTCATGCATCCTAACGAGAAGGATGTATTTTTATGGCCTAATCACAAAAGGAATGGAGATTATTACAAGAATCCCTATTCATCTCATATGAGGGACCACTTTTGATCTTAAGGAAAATGATAGAGAGAAAAGCTTTTCTTCAGAAACCAAAGTAATAATATCATGCATCCTAATGAGGAGAATGTGTTTTTATGCCTAATCACAAAAATAATGGTGATTATTATGAGAATCAAAGTTCATCTCATATGAGGGGTGAACATTAATTCTATGGAAAAAGATGGAATGAAAAGCATTAATATCATGCATCCTAATACGGCAAATGTGTTTTTATAGTCTAATTACAGAAAGAATGGAGATTATTATTAGAGTCCACATCTCATTTGAGGGATGAATTTTGATTCTAAGAAGTATGGTAGAAAGAAAAGCTTTCCATTAGAATCCAACGCATCAATATCATGAATCCTAACAAGGAGAATGTGTTTTTATAGCCTAATCACAAAAAGAATGGAGATTACTGTGACAAACCATGTTCATCACATCTAAGTAATAAACTTTGATCTTAAGGAAAACAGTGGAAAGAAATGCTTTCCATGGAAAGCCAAAGCTTTAATATCATGCTTCCTAATGAGGAGAATTTGTTTTTATAGCCTAATCACTAAAAGAATGGTAATTATCACGAGAATCCATGTTCATGTCATCTGAGCGATGACCTTTGACCTTGAGGAAACCAGTGGAAAGAAATATTTTTCCTGGGAAACCAAAGCATCAATATCATGCATCCAAATGAGGAGAATGTGTTTTTATAGCCTAATCACAAAAAGAATAGAGATTATTACGAAAATCCAAGTTTATCTCATCTAAGGGATGGACCTTGATCTAAAGGAAAATAATGGAAATGTAAGCTTTCCTTAGGAATCCAAAGCATAAATATCATGCATTCCAATGAGTAAAATGTGTTTTTATTACCAAATCACAGAATGAATTGAGTTTATTATGAGAATCTATGTTCATCTCATATGAGTGATGAACTTTGATTCTAAAAAAATAATAGAATTAAAAGCAATTCTTTGGAATCTAAAGTATCAATATCATGCATCCTAATAAAAAGAATGTATTTTTATAGCCTAATCACAAAAAGAGTTTAAATTATTGCAAGAATCCATGTTTATCTCACCTAAGGAAAGAACTTTGATTCCAAGGAAAATGATAGAATGATAGGCTTTTCTTAAGAATCCATGGCATCAATATCATGCATGCCAAAGAGGAGAAGGTGTTTTTATTGCCCAATCACTTAAAGAACGAAGATTATTACGAGAATCCATGTTCATCTGATATGAGGGTTGAACTTTGATTATAAAGAAAATGATGAAATGGAAGGCTATTCTTTGAAATGTAAAGCATCAATATTATGCATCCTAAGGAGGAGAATCTATTTTCATAATCCAATCATAAATAGAATGGAGATTAGTGCAAGAATCCATGTTTACCTCATATTAGGGGCAACTTTGATTATAAGGAAAATAATGGAATGCAAAGCTATTCTTTGGAATCTAAAGCATCAATATCGAGCATCCAAGTGAGAAAGACATTTTTATAGCCTAATAAAAAAATGGAGATTATTATGAGAATCCGTGTTCTTCTCATCTGAGGGATGAACTTTGATCTTAAGGAAAATGGTGGAGAGAAAAGCTTTTCCTGGGAAACCAAGGCAACAATATCATGTAGCTTAATGAGGAGAATGCTTTTTTATTTCCTAATCACAAAAAGAAAGGAGATTATCATGAAAATCTATGTTTATCTCATAAGAGGGATGAACTTTGATTCTAAGGAAAATAATGGAATAAAAAGCAATTTTTTGGAATCTAAAGCATAAATATTGCGCATCCTAATGATGAAAATGGGTTTTCATAGCCTAGTCACAACAAGAATGGAAATTATTGCGGGAATCCATGTTCATCCCACCCAGGGAACAAATTTTGATTCTAAGGAAAATGATGGAAAGATAAGCTTTTCTTGAGAATCCAAAGCATCAATATCATACATCCTATAGAGAAGAGGGTGCTTTTATTGCCTAATCCTATAAAAAACAGAGATTATTATGATAATCTATGTTCGTCTCATATGAGGGATGAACCATGATTTTATGGAATATAATGGAATGGAAAGCTATTCTTTGAAATTCTTTGAAATCTAAAACATTAATATTAAGCATCCTAATAAGAAGAATCTATTTTTATAATCCAATTACAAATAGAATGAAGATTATTATGAGAATCCACGTTCATCTCATATGAGGGATAAACTTTTATACTAAGGAAAATGATGAAATTTTGGAATCTAAAAGCATTAATATCATGCATCCTAATAAGAAAGATGTCTTTTTATAGCCAAATCACAAAAAGAATTGAGATTATTATGAGAATCCATGTTTATCTCATTTTAAGGATGAACTTTAACCTTAAGGAAAATGATGGAGAGAAAGGCTTTTCTTGGAAAACCAAAACGACAATTTCGTGCATCCTAATGAGGAAAATATGCTGTTATTGCCTATCACAAAAGAAATGGAGATTATTACAGGAATCAATGCTTGTTTCATATAACGGATGAACGTTGATTCATTGGAAAAAGATGGGATAAAAGCTATTCCTTGAAATCTAAAGCATCACTATCATGCATACTAATAAGGTGAATATGTTAGTCTAATTACCAAAAAAATGGATATTATTATAAGAATCCATGTTCATCTTATCTGAGGGACACATTTTGATTTTATGGAGAATAGTGAAAAGAAAAGCTTTTCATTGATATCAACATATCAATATCATGCATCCTAATAAGAATAATGCGTTTTTGCAGCCTAATCACAAAACAAATAGGGATTATTGCGAGAATCTATATTCATCCCATCTAAGGGATGAGCTTTGATCTTGAGGAAAACGGTGAAAAGAAATGCTTTTCCTAAGAAACTAAAGCCTCAATACCATGCATCCTAATGAGGAAAATGTGTTTTTATAGCCTAAAAAGAAGAAGAAAGCTGATTATTATAAGAATCTATGTTCATCTCATCTAAGGGACAAACTTTGATCTTAAGGAAAATTATGGAAAGAAATGTTGTTCTTGGGAAACCTAAGCATTAATACCCTGCTGCCTAATCAAGAGAATGTGTTTTTATAGCCAAATCACAAAAAGAATAAAGATTATTAGGAAAATCCATGTTCGTCTCATCCCAGGGATAGACTTTGATTTTAAGGAAAATTATGAAAAGATAAGCTTTCCTTCAGAATCCAAAGCATCAATATCATGCATCCTAATAAGGGGAATGTGTTTTTATTACCCAATCATAGAAAGAATCAAGTTTATTTCGAGAATCCATGTTCATCTCAAGTGAGGGATAAACTTTCATTCTAAGGAAAATTATAGAATAGAAAGCCGTTCTTTAGAATCTAAAGCATCAATATTAATGATGGAATGAGGAGAATGTATTTTTATAGCCTAATCACAAAAAGAATTAAATTATTGCAAGAATCCATGTTCATCTCACCTAAGGAAAAGACTTTGATTCTAAGAAAAATGATGGAATGAGAAGCTTTTCTTAAGAATCCATAGCATCAATATCATGCATCCCAAAGAGAAGAAGGTGTTTTTATTGCCCAATCACTTAAAGAATAAAGATTATTACGAGAATCCATGTTCATTTGATATGAGGGATAAACTTTGATTCTAAGGAAAATGATGGAATGGAAGGCTATTATTTGAAATTTAAAGCATCAATGTTATGCATCCTAATAAGGAGAATATGTTTTTATAATCTAATCACAATTAGAATAAAGATTATTACAAGAATCATGTTCGCCTCATATGAGGGGTAAACTTTGATTATAAGGAAAATGATGGAATGCAAAGCTATCCTTTGGAATCTAAAGCATCAGTATCATGCATCCAAATGAGAAGGACATATTTTTATAGCCTAATCAAAAAAAGAATGAAGATTATTACAAGAAATCATGTTCTTCTCATCTGAGGGTTAAACTTTGATAGTAAGGAAAATGATGGAGAGAAAAGCTTTTCCCGGGCAACCAAGGCAACAATATCATGCATTCTAATGAGGAGAATGTGTTTTTATTGCCTACTCACAAAAAGAAAGAAGATTATCATGAAAATCCATGTTTGTCTCATAAGAGGGGTTAAACTTTGATTCTAAGGAAAATGATGGAATAAAAAATAATTTTTTAGAATCTAAAGCATAAATATCATGCACCCTAATGACGAAAATGGGTTTTCATAGCCTAGTCACAAAAGGAATGAAAATTATTGCAGAAATCCATGTTCATCCTACTCGAGGAACAGACTTTGATTCTAAGGGAAATGATGGAAAGATAAGCTTTTCTTGGAAATCCAAAGCAACAATATCATACATCCCAAGGAAAAAAAGGTGCTTTTATTGCCCAATCATATAAAGAATAGAGATTAATACGAAAATCTATATTCATCTTATGTGAGGGATAAACCATGATTTTATGGAAAATGATGGAATGAAAAGCAATTCTTTGAAATCTAAAACATCAATATCAAGCATCCTAATGAAGAGAATCTGTTTTTATAATACAAGCACAAATAGAATGGAGATTATTATAAGAATCCATGTTCATCTTATATAAAGGATGAACTTTCATACTAAGGAAAATAATGGAATGAAAAGCTATTCTTTGGGGTCTAAATGCATTAATATCGTGCATTCTAATGAGAATGATGTGTTTTTATAGCCAAATCACAAAAAAATAGATATTATTATAAGAATCCATGTTTTTCTCATCTGAAGAATGAACTTTGATCTTGAGGAAAATGATGGAGAGAAAAGCTTTTCTTGGGAAATCAAAGCAACAATTTCATGCATCCTAATAAGGAGAATGTGCTTTCATTGCCTAATCACAAAAGCAAAGGTGATTATTATAAGAATCCATGTTCATTTCATATGAGGGATAAACATTGATTTTATGGAAAAAGATGGGATGAAAAGCTATTCCTTGAAATCTAAAGCATCAATATCATGTATCCTAATGAGGTAAATGTGTTATTCTAGTCTAATCACCAAAAAAATGGATATTATTATGAGAATCCACATTTGTCTCAGCCGAGGGACACATTTTGATTCTAAAGAGAATAGTGGAAAGAAAAGCTTTCCATTGGAATCCAACGCATCAATATTATGCATCCTAATGAGGAGAATGCATTTTTGTAGTCTACTCACAAAATGAGTAGAGATTATTGCGAGAATCCAAGTTCATCCCATCTGAAGGCTTTGATCTTAAGGAAAATGGTGGAAAGAAATGCTTTTCTTAGGAAACTAAAGCTTGAATACCATGCATCCTAATGAGTAAAATGTGTTTTTATAGTCTAACCAGAAAAAGAAAACCGATTATTACAAGAATCCATGTTCATCTTATCTAAGGGACAAACTTTAATCTTGAGGAAAATGGTGGAAAGAAATGTTATTCTTGGGAAACTAAAGCATCAGTGCCCTACTGCCTAATGAAGAGAATTTGCTTTTATAGCCAAATCATAAAAAAGAATAGAGATTATTAGAAAAATCCATGTTTGTCTCATCCGACGAATAGACATTGATCTTGAGGAAAATAATGGAAAGATAACCTTTCCTTCAGAATCCAAAGCATTAATATCATGCATCCTAATGAGGGGGATGTCTTTCTATTGCCCAATCACAGAAGAATTGAGTTTATTCCAAGAATCCATGTTCATCTCATATGAGGAAGAACTTTGATTCTAAGGAAAAGTATAGAATAAAAAGCCATTCTTTGGAATCTAAAGCATCAATATCATGCATCATAATGAGAAGAATGTGTTTTTATAGCCTAATCACAACAAGAATAGAGATTATTATAAAAATCCAACTTTGCCTCGTTCGAGGGATAGACTTTAATCTTGAGGAAAGCAATGGAAAGATAGGCTTTCCTTCAGAATCCAAAGCATCAATATCATGCATCCAAATGAGCAAAAAGTATTTTTATTGCCCAATCACGAAAAAAAATTGAGATTATTACAAGAATCTATGTACATCTTATATAAGGGATAAACTTTGATTCTAAGGCAAATGATAGAATAAAATGCCATTCTTTGGTATTTAAAGCATCAATGTCATGCATCCTAAGGAGGAGAATATGTTTTTATGACCATATCACAAAAAGAATGGAAATTATAGCAAGAATCCATGTTCTTCTTACTTGAGGAAAGAACTTTGATTTTAATGAAATAATGGAAAGATAAGTTTATCTTGGGAATCCAAAGCATCATTATCTTGTATCCCAATGAGGAGAAGGAATCTTTATTGCCCAATCATATAAAGAATGGAGATTATTAAAAGAACCCATGTTCATCTCATATGAGGGATGACCTTTGATTATAAGGAAAATGATGGAATGGAAAGCTATTCTTTGAAATCTAAACATTAATATCATGTATCCTAATAAGAAGAATTTTGTTTTCATAATCCAATCACAAAATAGAATAGAGATTATTACAAGAATCCATGTTTACCTTACATAAGGGATGAACTTCAATCCTAAAGAAAATTATGGAATGAAAAGCTATTATTCAGAATCTAAAGCACCGATATCATGCATCCTAAAGAGAAGTATATGTTTTTATAGCATAATCATGAAAAGAATGGATATTATTACAAGAATCCATGTTTGTCTCATATAAGGAATAACCTTTGATCTTGGGGAAAATGATGGAGAGAAAAGCTTTCCTTGGGAATCCAAAGCATTAATATCATGCATCCCAAAGCGGTGAAAGTGTTTTTATTGCCCAATCATAAAAGAAATTGAGATTATTATGAGAATCGATGTTCATCCATATGAGGGAAGAACTTTGATTCTAAGGAAAATGATGGAATAAAAAGCCATTCCTTGGAATTTAAGGCATCAATATTATGCATCCTAATGAGAAGAATGTGTTTTCATAGCCTAATCGCAAAACAAATTAAAATTATTGTAAGAATCCATGTTTATCTCACCTGAGGAACAAACTTTGATCTTGAGGAAAATGATGGAAAAATATGCCTTTCTTAGGAATCCAAAGCATCAATATCATGCATCCCAATGAAGAAAAGGTGTTTTTATGGCCCAATCATATAAAGAACAGAGATAACTGTGAAAATCCATTTTCATCTCATATAAGGGACAAACTTTGATTCTAAGGAAAATGATGGAATGAAAAGCTATTTTTTGAAATCTAAAGCGTCAATATCATGCATCTTAATAAGGAGAATCTATTTTACAGTCCAATCATAATAGAATGGAGATATTTACAAGAATCCATGTTCATCTCATATGTTAGAAAAACTTTGATTCTAAGGAAAATAATGGAATGAAAAGCTATTCTTTGGAATCTAAAGCAACAATATCATGCATCCTAATGAGGAAAATCTGTTTCTATAATCCAATCACAAATAGAATGGAGACTTTTACAAGAATCCAAGTTCGTCTCATATAAGGGATGAACTTTGATTATAAGAAAAATAATGGAATAAAAAGCTACTTTCTTAAATCTGAAGCATCAATATCATGCATCTTAAGGAAGAGGATGTGTTTTTATAGCCTAATCATAAAAAAAATAGAGATTATTTTGAGAATCAATGTTCATCTCATACGGTGGATGAACATTGATTCTATGGAAAATGATGGAATGAAAAGCTATTCTTTGAAATCTAAAGCATCAAAATCATGCATCTTAATAAGAAGAATGTGTTTTCATAGCCTAATCACAAAATGAATTAAAATTATTGTAGGAATCCATGTTCATCTCACTTGAGGAACCAACTTTGATCTTGAGGAAAATGATGGAAAAATAAGTCTTTCTTGGGAATTCAAAGCAATAATATCACGCATCCCAATAGAGAGAAGGTGTTTTTATTGCCCAATCATATAAAGAATGGAGATAATGGTGGGAATCCATTTTCATCTCATATGAGGGATAAACTTTGATTCAAAGGGAAATGATGGAATGAAAAGCTATTCTTTGAAATCTAAAGTGTTAATATGATGCATCCTAATTAAGAGAATCTATTTTTATAGTCCAATCACAATAGAATGGAGATTTTTACAAGAATCCATGTTCATTTTATAAGTTGGAAGAACTTTGATTTTAAGGAAAATAATGGAATGAAAAGCTATTCTTTGGAATCTAAAGCAACAATATTATGCATCCTAATGAGGAAACTCTATTTCTATAATCCAATAATGAAAAGAATAAAGATTTTTACAAGAATTTGTGTTCATCTTATATAAGAGATGAACTTCGATTTTAAGGAAAAGGCTACTTTTTTTAATCTAAATCATCAATATCATGCATCTTAATGAGAAGGATGCATTTCATAACCTTATCATAAAAAGAATAGAGATTATTTTAAGAATCAATATTTGTCTCGTATGATGGATGAACATTAATTCTATGGAAAAAGATTGAATGAAAAGCTATTCTTTGAAATCTAAAGCATCAATATCATGCATCCTAATAAGATGTGCTTTTATAGCCAAATTACCAATAGAATAAAGATTATTATGAGAATCCACGTTCATTTCATCTGAGGGACGAACTTTGATTCTAAGGAGAATAATGGAAAAAAAAGAATTTTATTGGAATCCAATGCATCAATATTATGTATCCTAATAAGCAGAATGAGTTATTAAAGCCTCATCATAAAAAGATAGGAAATTATTGTAGGAATCCAAGTCATTTCACCAGAGGAATGAACTTTGATTCTAAGGAAAATGATAGAAAGAAAAGCTTTCTATAAAACCAAAGCATCAATATCATGCAGCATAATGAGGAAAAGGTGTTATTATTGCCTAGTCAAATAAAGAATAGAGACTATTACGAGAATCCATGTTTGTCTAATGTGAAGGTGAACTCTGATTTTAAGGAAAATGATGGAATAAAAAGCCATTATTTGGAATTTAAGGCATCAATATCGTGCATCCTAATAAGAAAAATGTGTTTTTATAGCCTAATCACAAAAAGAATTGAAATTATTGCAGGAATCCATGTTCGTCTCACATGAGGAACTAACTTTGATCTTGAGGAAAATGATGGAAAGATAAGCCTTTCTTGGGAATCCAAAGCATTAAAATTATGCATCCCAATGAAGAAAAGGTGTTTTTATTGCCTAATCATATTAAGAACCGAGATTATTATAAGATTTTATTTTCGTCTCATATGAGGGATGAACTTTGATTCGAAGGAAAATAATGGAATGAAAAGCTATTCTTCGAAATCTAAAGCATAAATATCATGCATCCTAGTAAGGAGATTCTATTTTTATAGTCCAATCACAAATAGAATAGAGATTTTTACAAGAATCTATGTTCATCTCATACGAGGGATGAACTTTGATTCTAAGGAAAATAATGGAATAAAAAGCTGCTCTTTGGAATCTAAAGCATCAATATCGTGCATCCTAATAAGAAGGATGCATTTTTATAGCCTAATCACAAAAAGAATGGTGATTACTTCAAGAATCAATGTTCATCTCATATGAGGGATGGCCATTGATCCTATGAAAAAAATTGAATGAAAAGCTATTCTTTGAAATCTAAAGCATCAATATCATGCATCCTAATAAGGTGAATGTGTTTTTACCGTCTAATTGCCAAAAGAATGGAGATTATTATGAAAATCCAAGTTCCTCTCATCTGAGGGGTGAGCTTCGGATCTAAAAAGAATGACGAAG
Organism: Adansonia gregorii; assembly: GCA_038382025.1. NCBI lineage: Eukaryota > Viridiplantae > Streptophyta > Magnoliopsida > Malvales > Malvaceae > Adansonia > Adansonia gregorii. The sequence goes on from JBBYHO010432883.1 coordinate 15,605, forward strand.
AAGAGAGATTTTCATTGGAATCCAAACCATCAATATCATGCATCTTAATTAGGAGAATGTGTTTTTATAGCCTAATCATAAAAAGAAAGGAAATTACTGCAAGAGTTCAAGTTCATCTCACCTGAGCAATGAACTTTGATTTTAAGGTAAACGATGGAAAGATAAGCTTTCCATGGAATCCAAAGCATCAGTATCATGCATCCAATAAGGAAAATGGGTTTTTTATTGTCTAATCATATAAAGAACAAAGATTATTATAATAACCAACATCAGTCTCATATGAGGGATGAACATTAAATTTAAGGAAAAATTTGGAATGACAAGCTGTTAATTGAAATCTAAAGCATTAATAACATGCATCCTAATGAGAAGAATCTAATTTTATAATCCAATCACAAATAGAATGGAGATTTTTACAAGAATCTGTGTTCATCTCATATAGGGGATGAACTTTGATTCTAAGGAAAATTATGGGATGAAAAGCAATTCTTTGAAATCTAAAGCATCAATATCATGCATCCTGATGAAAAAGATGTGTTTTTATAGCCTAATCACAAAAGGAATGGCGATTACTTAGAGACTCAATGTTCATCTCAGATGGGGGATGAACATTGATTCTATGGAAAACGATGGAATGAAAAGCTATTCTTTAAAATCTAAAGCCTCAATATCATGATCCTAATGTGGTGAATGTGTTTTTACAATCTAATTACCAAAAGAATGGGATTATTGTGAGAATCCACGTTCATCCCATCCTAAGGACGAGCTTTAGTTTTAAAAAGAATGGTGAAAAGGGGGAAATTTCCATTGGAATCTAAAGCACCAATATCATGCATCTTAATAAGGAGAATACATTTTTATAGCCTAATCATAAAAAGATAGGAAATCAATGCGGAATCCTTGTTCATCTCTCTTGAGGAACAAACTTTGCTTGTAAGAAAAATGATGGAAAGATAAGCTCTCCATAGAATCCAAAGCATCAATATCATGCATCCCGAAGAGGAAAAAGTGTTTTCATTGCCTAGTCATATAAAGAATGGAGATTATTACAAGAATCCGTGCTTGTTTCGTATGAGGACACTTTGGTTCTAAGGAAAGTGATAGAATGAATAGCTATTCTTTGAATTCTAAAGCATCATGTATTCTAATATGGAGAATTTGTTCTTATAATCAAATCACAAACATAATTGAGATTTTTACAACAATCCATCTTTGTCTCGTATAAAGGATGAATTTTAATTCTAAGGAAAATAATGGAATGCAAAGCTTTTCTTTAGAACTTGAAGCATCAAAATAGCACATTTTAATGAGAAGTATATGTTTTTATAGACTAATCATAAAAAGAATGGAGATTACTTAGAGAATCAATGTACATCTCACATGAGGGATGAACACTGATTCTACGAAAGAAGATGGAATGAAAAACTATTCCTTGAAATCTAAAGCATCAATATCATGCATCCTAATAAGGTGAATGTGTTTTTACAATCTAATTTCCAAAGGAATGGAGATTATTATGAGAATCCACATTCGTTTCATCTGAGGGGCGAGCTTTAGTTCTAAGAAGAATGGCGAACAGAATAGATTTTCATTGGAATCCAAAGCGTCGGTATCATGCATCTTAATCAAGAGAATGTGCTTCTATAACCTAATCATAAAAAAGGAAATTACTATAAGAGTCCAAGTTCATTTCACCTGAGCAATGAACTTTGATTCTAAGGTAAACAATGAAAAGATAAGCTTTCCATAGAATCCAAAGCATTAATATCATGTGTCCAATAAGGAAAAGGTATTTTTATTTCCTAATCACATAAAGAATAAAGATTATTGCAAGAATCAACGTCCATCTCATATGAGGGTCGAACTTTCATTTTATGGAAAATTTTGGAATGACAAGCTATTCTTGAAAATCTAAAGCATCAATATCATGCACTCTAATGAGAATAATAAGTTTTTATAATCAAATCAGAAATAGAATGGAGATTTTTACAAGAATCTATGTTCATCTCATATAAAGGATGAACTTTAATTCTAAAAAAAATAATGGAATGAAAAGCTATTCTTTACAATCTAAAGCATCAAAATCATGCATCCTAATGAGAAGGATGTGTTTTATAGCCTAATCACAAAAAGAATGGTGATTACTTAGAGAATCAATGTTCATCTCATACAGGGATGAACATTGATTCTATGGAAAATGATGGAATAAAAAGCTATTCTTTGAAATCTAAGGCATCAATACCATCCATCCTAATGAGGTGAACGTGTTCTATATTCTAATTACCAAAAAAATGGAGATTATTATGAGAATCCTTGTTTATCTCATATGAGGGATGAACTTTAATTCTAAGGAAAATAATGGAATGAAAAGCTACTATTTGGAAACTAAAGCATCAATATCATGCATCATAATGAGAAGGATGTCTTTTCATAGCCTAATCACAATAGAATGGAGATTAATTCAAGAATCAATGTTTGTCTCATACGAGGGATGAGCATTGATTCTATGGAAAAAAAAGAAATGAAAAGTTATTCTTTGAAATCTAAAGCATCAATATCATACATCTTAATAAGGCCAATGTGTTTTTATAGTGCAATTATTAAAAGAAATGAGATTATTATGAGAATCTACTTCAATCTCATATAAGGGATAAACTTCGATTCTAAGGAGAATTGTGGAAAGGAGAGATTTTCATTGGAATCCAATGCATCAATATGATCCATCTTAATAAAGAGAATGTATTTTTATAGCTAAATCCTAAAAAAAAAGAAATTATTGCAAGAATCCAGGCTCAATTCACCTAAGGAACAAATTTTGATTCTAAGAAAAATAAAGGAATCTTAAGCTTTTCATAGAGTCCAAAGCATCAATGTCATGCATCCTAAAGAGGAGAAGTTGTTTTTATTGACCAGTCATATAAAGAATGTAGATTCTTATAAGAATCCATGTTCATCTTATATAAAGGCTGAACTTTGATTCTAAGGATAATAATGAAAAGCTATTCTTTGAATTCTAAAGCATCAATATCATGCATCGTAATAAGGAGAATCTATTTTTACAATCCAATCACAAATAGAATGGAGATTTTTGTAGGAATCCATGTTCATCTCACGTGAAAGATGAACTTTGACTTTAATGAAAATGATGGAATGAAAAGCTATTCTTTTGAATCTAAAGTGTTCGTGCATCCCATTGAGAAGGATGTGTGTTTATAGCCTAATCATAAATGAGTGGAGATTACTTCGAGAATGAATATTTGTCTCATATAAGGGATGTGCTTGATTGTATGGAGAAAAAAGAAATGAAAAGCTATTCTTTGAAATCTAAAGCATCAATATCATGCATCCTAATAAGGTGAATGTGTTTTTACAATCTAATTACCAAAAGAAATGAGATTATTATGATAATCTACTTTAATCTTATCTAAGGGATGAACTTTGATTTCTAAGGAGAATGATGGAAAGAAAAGATTTTCATTGGAATCCAATGCATCGATATCATGTATCCTAATGAGGGGAAAGCAATTTTGTAGCTAATCAAAAAAGGAAAGGAAATTATTACAGGAATCTATGTTTATCTTACCTGAGGAATGAACCTATATTCTAAGGAAAATGATGGAAAGATAAGCTCTTCTTAGAATCTAAAGCATCAACATCATGCATCTAATAAGGAGAAGGTGTTTTTATTGCCCAGGCATATAAAGAATAGAGATTCTCATGAGAATTTATGTTCGTCTCATATGGGAGATGAATGATGATTCTAAGCAAAATGATGTAATGAAAAGCTATTCTTTGAATTCTAAAGAATCAATATCATGCACCCTAATGAGGAGAATCTATTTTTATAATCGAATCACAAATAAAATGGAGATTTTTACAAGAATCCATGTTCATCTTTTATGATGGATGAACTTTGATTCTAAGAAAAATGATAGAATGAAAGTTATTACTAGAATCTAAAGCATCAATATTTTGCATCCTATTAAGAATGGTGTGTTTTTATAGCCTAATCACAAAAATAATGGAGATTACTTTGAGAATTCATGTTCATCTCATATGAGAGATAAACATTGATCCTAGGAAAAAAGATGGAATGAAAAGCTATTGTTGTAAATTTAAAGCATAATATCATGCAACCTAATAAGGTGAATGTGTTTGTATAGTCTAATTACCAAAAGAATGGGGATTATTATGAGAATCTGCGTTTGTCTCATCTGAGGGATGAGCTTTTGTTCTATGGAGAATGGTGAAAATGAGAGATTTTCATTAGAATCCAACGCATCAATATCGTGCATCTAAATGAGGAGAATGTGTTTTTATAGCCTAATCATAAAAAGAGAGGAAATTATTGCAGGAATCCAAGTTTATCTCACCTGAGGAACGAACTTTGATTCTAAAAAAAATGTTGAAAAGATAATTTTTCTATAGAATTCAAAGCATTAACATCACGCATCCCAATAAGAAGAAGGTATTTTTATTGCCCCGTCATATAAAGAACAGAGATTATTACGAGAATCCATGTTCATCTCATATGAAGGACAAACATTGATTCCAAGGAAAATGATGGAATAAAAAGCTATTCTTTAAATCTAACACTTCAATATCAAGCATCTTGATGAGGAGAATATGTTTTTATAATCCAAGAACAAATAGAATGGAGATTTCTACAAAAATCCGTGTTTGTCTCATATGAAGGATGAACTTTGATTCTAAGAAAAATGATGGAATGAAAAGCTATTCTTTAGAATCTCAAGCGTCAATATCGTGCATCCTAATTAGAAGGATGTGTTTTTATAGCCTAATCACAAAACAATGGAGATTACTTCGGAATCAATAATCATCTCATATGAGGGACGAGCACTGATTCTATGGAAAAAAATGAAATGGAAAGCTATTTTTTGAAATCTAAAGCATCAATATCATGCATGCTAAGGAGGTGAATGTGTTTTTACAGCCTAACTACCAGAAGAAATGAGATTATTATGAGAATCTACTTTAGTGTCACCTTAGAGGTGAACTTTGATTCTAAGGAAAATTATGTAATAAAAAGTTATTCTTTGAATTCTAAAGCATCACTATCATGCACGCTAATAAGGTAATACAAACCTTAAGATGAAAACACAACCTAAAACCCAATTAGATGAAATTGAAACTCTAGGATTGTCTTCAAAGTCAAGCATAGAGAACTTACCCCAATCAAACCTGCTAATTAGAATCAAAGTCATAACAATCTAGATTGCCATAAGTTACCTTGATAAGATCAATTTAAGTTCTTGTTTGAAGAACAAGGAAGAAGTTCTCACAAAGTGAAGAAACTCTCAAGATAATTTTGTTCTATTCAACTCTGATGAATTACATGAATAAGATTGCCTTATATGGGCCTAAAATCTGTAGAGTCCTAACTAAACAAGGAATCCTAATCAATAAGGAAAAGTCTATTCCTAATCCTAATTTGATTAGGACTTATCTAAACAACTTAAAATCCTAAACACAATCCTAATCAATAAAGATAAAGTCTACTCCTTATCATAATCTAATTAGGAATATCTAAATAAAGTAAAAAATGAAAAGTTAAATTCTTATCAGAAAATCTGAAATACTAAACTATAGGCCCATGAATACATGCAAATTGGGCTCCATTCATCTTGGACATGTGAATTAGGCTCCAAGCATTATTTTTCAGCTTTTTTATCCTTAACATAATGTAGAAAAGTGATCAATCTTGGCAATGCATCTGATTCATCTTAAACATCCTCATTTGCTTGTATTTCCATGATTAGTCCTTGCAAAGCTTACTCCATGTGTTTAGTCTTTGCCTAGTTATTGGACCTCCAATTCCTTACAAAGGATCATAAGAATGGATGGAAATAGGTGTTTGTGCAAGTTGATCTCCATCATTCCCTCCTTCTTCGAAACGTTTTGTCCTTAAATCACCTACATCATACAAAGATAAATCAGTGACATTAAAGGTAGCACTCATATGACCATAGTTGTTTGGCAAATCTAGCTTATAGGCATTGTCATTAATCCTTTCTAACACTTGAAAAGGTCCATCTCCTTTAGGCTGCAACTTTGACTTCCTTTGAATAGGAAACCTCTCCTTACGCAAATAAACCCAGACCCAATCTCTAGGTTTAAAAAAAAACCTTAATACGCCCCTTATTGGTTTGCCTTACATATTGCTTATTCTTCTTCTCTATGTTAGCTTAAACCTTGGCATGCAAATCCCTAATAAAATCAGCCTTTTTCTTACCATCCAAATTAGCATGTTCATTAGTAGGCAAAGGTAAGATGTCCAACGGAGTTAAAGGATTAAAGCTATATACAACTTCAAAAGGAGAATAAGAAGTAGTAGAATGAACAGTCCTATTATATGCAAACTCAATATATGGCAAATATTTCTACCATTATTTTAAGTTCTTTTGAATGATAGCACGTAACAGTAGTAAGTGTCCTATTATCTACTTCAGTTTCTCCATCCGCTTGAGGATGTGCAACAGTAGAAAATAAGAGTTTAGTTCCTAACTTATTCCACAAAGTATGCAAAAAATGACTTAAGAACTTAGCATCCCTATCACTTACTATTATTCTAGGCAATCCATGCAAATGTACTATCTCTTTAAAGAATAAATCAGTAATATGTGTCGCATCATTGGTTTTTAAACATTCAATAAAATGCGCCATCTTGCTAAACCTATCAACAACAACAACAAATATGCTATCCTTACCACTTTGAGACCTAGGCAACCTTAATATAGAAGCAATGGATATATCCATCCAAGGTTGATTAGGCACAGGTAAAGGTGTATATAAACCATGTGGCATTATTCTAGATTTTGCTTGTTTACATGTTATACACCTATTACAAACAGATTGCACATCAAGTTTCATCTTAGGCCAATAAAAATGTTCACGCAATATATCGAAAATCTTTTGCACACCAAAATGCCCCATCAAACCACCTCCATGAGTCTTTCTAACCAACATTTCACACAAAGAACATATAGGTGCACACAATTTATCTTTCTTAAACAAGAATCTTCATGCCTATAATGCTCACCATGCATACACTTAGAACATGCATTCCATACTCGGCTGAAATCAATATCATTGATATACAAATCTTTAATAAACTCAAAACCAAGTAATTTAGTTTGCAATGAAGTAAGCAATACATGCCTTCTAGATAATGCATCAGTTATAAGGTTTCTTTTCCACTCTTGTACTTAATCACATAAGGAAATATCTCAATAAACTCTAACCATTTGGCATGCCTTTTATTAAGCTTACCTTGTGATTTAAAATACTTCAAGCTCTCATAATCAGAATGGATTATGAATTCCTTGGGCCATAAATAGTGTTGCCATGTCTGTAGAGTTCTCACTAATGAATACAGCTCCTTATCATAAGTAGGATAGTTTAATGCTGTCCCACTAAGCTTTTCACTAAAATAAGTAATCGGTTTGGAATCCTGCAACAAAACAGCTCTTATTACAATTCTAAATACATCACATTCAACCTCAAAAACTTTATCAAAATTAGGCAAACATAGAAAAGGTGCATTAATTAACTTATCTTTTAACGTATTAAAAGCTTTCTCATGTACATCATCCCATTTAAACATAACATTCTTTTTAACAAGTTCACTTAGAGGTGCTACAATAAAACTAAAATCTTTCACAAACCTTTTATAAAAACTTGCTAAACCATGAAAACTTTTTACCTTATTGGCATTCCTAGGTGTTGGCCAGTCCTTATTTTCCTTAACCTTATCTTCATCTACACTTATTCGATGCAAACTCATAATAAAACTAAGAAAAACAATGGATTCGATGCAAAATGCACATTTTTTAAGATTAGTATACAATTTATTCTCTTTTAAAGCACTAAAAATAGCATGCAAATGTTTAACATGATGATCCGAATTTTTGCCATATACTAAAATATCATCAAAGTAAATCATAACAAATTTCATAATGAAAGAACACAAAACATGATTCATCAAACTCATAAAAGTGCTTGGTGCATTAGTTAAACCAAACAGCATCACTAACCACTCATATAAACTGTATTTTATCTTAAAAGCAGTTTTCCATTCATCACTTTTTTTCATGCAAATTTGATGATAGCCATTCTTTAAATCAATTTTAGAAAACACATATGAACAATGCAATTGATCAAACATATCATCTAACCTAAGAATAAGATGTCTATACTTTACAATGATTTAATTGATGGCTCGGCAATCAACATAAATATGCCATGTTCCATTTTCTTTGGCACTAAAATCATAAGGACTGAACATAGGCTAAGACTCTCTTTTACAAATCCTCTTTGCATTAACTCATCCACTTGCCTTTGAATGTGCTTTGTCTCCTTAGGATTTAATCTATACGCTAGTCTATTAGAGATTGATAAACTAGGAATAAAGTTTATTTGATGCACAATACCTCTCAAATGAGGTAATCCATGTGGTATTTCCTCAGGAAATAAATCTACAAATTCTTGTAACGAAAAAACAACCACACTAGGCAAAGAAGGGTGAAGATTGTTAGTTGAGAAATAAACATCCTTGTACAAAAGTAAAAGTAGTTGCCGCCTTACCAAGATAACACTCTTAATTTCACTTTTTTTTTTTTGCAAAAGCATTGACTCTTTTATTTTTGTCTCTATTTTGCTCTCCACATTCTAAATTTTTCCCCTTATTGCACACTACTATGCTTTTTTTGCTCTCTTGCACATACTCACTTTTTATATCATTCTTTTTTTTTCTCGTGCACTCATTGTCTTTTATTTAATCTTGTACTCTTTAGCTATCTAATCTGGCCTTTATATGCCTTCAATGGTTTTAGAGGATTTAATACAGTAACTCAATTATTCATTACAAGCCATATCTATTCTTGTACCCATCATGCATAACTTTTTTATCGAACTACCATGGACACCCTAAGAGTAGATGACCAGTATACATCGATGCAACATCACAAAAAACCTCATCCTTGTATTTTCCAATGGAAAATACAACTAACACTTGGTTTGTCATTTTAACTTCTCCATAATCATTCAACCATTGTAGCTTATACGGTCTTGGATGCTTTAATGTAAGCAACTTTAGCTTTTCAACCATTAAAGTACTAGTAACATTTATGTAACTACCATTATCAATAATCATGCTACATACCTTATTATTCACATGGCACCCAGTATGAAAGATGTGCTCACATTGTATTTCATCACCATCTTCCTTAGGCTATATGCTAAGAGCATGCCTAGCAATGAGTATATCCTCATGCATGGGTTCTTCAATGTCAACATCATTACAATCCTCTAATGGCGGCATTCTATCATCACTCAAACTTATGCTTTCTATGTCATCATTATCCATAATAATCATGGCCTTTTTATTTGGACATGAGAAGCAATATGCCTAAATCCTTGACACTTGAAACACTTAACATCACATAATTTAGAAGATGATTTAGTATTGGTTTTACCTTTAGAGAATGTAACTGAATCTTTTGCCTTTGCATCTTCTTTTAGTTTTAAAGCAGCTTTATTGTTCTTCTGATTTGACTTCCATGAAGAGCTAGAAGTTGAACCATATTTGAAAGTACCTTTAGACTTTAATTGCCTTTCAACCTTGATAGCTTTATACAACAATTCCTTAATCTCCATATAATGATGCAATTCCACCATATCAACGATCTCTTTATTCAAACCACTGATGAATCTAGCTATAGTTGCCTCACGATCTTCCTCTATATTTGCCAGAATCATGGCTATCTCCATCTCTTTGTAGTAATCCTCTATATTCATGGATCCTTAAGTCAACCTTGCAGCTTTCTATACAAGTCCCTATAGTAATTGCTAAGTATGAACCTCTTTCTCATAAATACCTTTATTTTTTACCATGATCAAAGAGGTCTCACACCATTCCTTTGCCTATTAATCACAAATTGATCCCACTAAATAATAGCATAATCCATGAACTTAACTGCTGCTAGTTAAGTTTTTTCTCCTCAAAGTAATTTTGATAATCAAAAACATTTTTTACTTTTCTCTCCCATTCCAAGTATAATTCAAGGTCATTTTCCTCTTGAAAGGTAGGGATTTTTATCTTAATACTACCCAAATTGTTATATTATTTTGAAACAGCCTTTTTACCTTTTCGAGAATTATTTTCATTATAATAAGATTTCTCATCTTTCTTCCCCTCAACCATATGTTTTCTAGAGAATCTAGGATTAAATAGGGACTTTAAATTATCTAACCTCATGTTTAAAAGGTTGAATTAGTCTTAGACAACCTTCACAAACAACTTGATATTGGTTTAACATTATATTCTCCACTACTCATGTTTTAAACTTTCAAAATTTGTTAGGAATAAAAATAGATTGGTTTTCCTCATGCACTCCCTTATGTATTTACACTCAAAACTAGTTATGTAACCACTCATGTTTCACTCAATTTACGCTTTTCTTGATGATATTCTCACTTCTCTTTCCTTTTACCACTCAACTTCCCCTCATAAGCCATTTAAAAAGAACTATATAAATGATCTTACCAAAACAGCAAGCAATAATGAAGTTATTATAACTTTAATTAATAAGACCAACAAGAAAGATCAAGGAAGAAAAATCAATAAGAAAGATAAAGAAAACAAAATCAGCAAAAAATATCAAAGGAAGAGAAATCAATGAAAAGGAATAAGGAATTCTTTGTAAGATCTGAATATAATGATCAAATAACAATATATTTTTTTTAAGATCGAAAAGGGTTATAACACTAGAACACACTTGTTTTTTGCTTTTTTTATGGATGATGAGCAGTGAAGGGTTAGACTACTAGTACATTTTTTTCATTTTTTTTTGCTTTTTTTATGGATGATGGCAACACTAAATGTAATAGAAAAATAATGAAATTATGATATTTAAAAGATAGATTACACCTTACTTTCAAGAACCAAAGCTCTGATATAAAATAATGCAAAACTTAGGATGAAAACATGACCTAAAACCCAATTAGATGAATTAGAACCCTAAGATTGTCTTCAAAGTCAAGCAAAAAGAACTTAATCCAAATCAAACCTGCTGATTAGAACCAAAGTTATAACAATCTTGATCGCCATAAGTTACCTTGATAAGATCAATTTGAGTTTTTATTTAAAGAACAAAAAAACAGTTCTTTCAAAGTGAAGAAACTCTCATGATAATTTTTTTCTATTCAAATCTAATGAATTACATAAATAAGACTGCCTTATATAGGCTTAAAATCTATAGAGTCCTACCTAAACAAGGAAATCCTAATCAATAAGGAAAAGTCTATTCTTAATCTTAATCTGATTAGGACTTATATGAACAACTTAAAATCCTAAACACAATCCTAATCAATAAAGATAAAGTCTACCCCTTGTCATAATCTAATTAGGAATGATCTAAATAAATTAAAAAAATGAAAATTCAAATTCTTATTAGAAAATCTAAAATCCTAAACTATAGGCCCATGAATACATGCAAATTAGGCTTCATTCATCTTGGACATGTGAATTAGGCTTTAAGCATGATTCTTCATCTTTTTTAGCCTCAACACAATGTAAAAAAGTGATCAATCTTAGCAATGCATCTGATTCATCTTAAACAAGCTTCTTTGCCAGCATTTTCTTGATTAGTCCTTGAAAAGCTTGCTCCATGTGTTTAGTTTTTACCTTAGTCATTGGACCTCTAATTCCTTGCAAATGATCATAAGAATGGTTAAAAATAGGTGTTTGTGCAAGTTGATCTCCATTATAAGGAGAATCTACTTTTATAATCCAATCACAAATAGAATAGAGATTTTTACAAGAATCCATGTTCATCCCATATGATGGATAAACTTTGATTCAAAGAAAAATGATGGAATGAAAAACTATTCTTTGGAATCTAAAGCATCAATATTGTGCATCCTATCGAGAAGGATGTGTTTTTATAGCCTAATCATAAAAAGAATAGAGATTACTTCAAGAATCAATGTTCATCTCATATAAAGGATGAATATTGATTATAGGAAAAAAATGGAATAAAAAGCTATTCTTTAAAATTTAAAGCATCAATATCATGCATCCTAATAAGGTGAATGTGTTTTTACAGTCTAATTACCAAAAGAATGAAGATTATTATGAGAATCCATGTTCATCTCATTTGAGGATGAGTTTTTGTTCTAAAGAGAATAGCAAAAGGAAAAGATTTTCATTGGAATCTAATGCATCAATATTATGCATCCTAACAAGGAGAATGTGTTTTTCTAGCCTCATCATGCAAAGAGAGGAAATTATTGTAGGAATCTAAGTTTATCTCACTTGAGGAACGAACTTTAATTCTAAAGAAAATGTTGAAAATATAAGCTTTCTATAGAATCCAAAGCATCAATATTATGGATCCCAATGACGAGAAGGTGCTTTTACTGCCTAGTCATATGAAGAATGGAAATTATTATAAGAATCCATGTTCATCTCATATAAGGGACAAATTTTGATTTTAAGGAAAACGATGGAAAGAAAAGCTATTCTTTGAAATCTAATGCATCAATATCATGCATCTTAATGAGAAGAATATGTTTTTATAATGCAATAACAAATAGAATATAGATTCTACAAGAATCCATGTTCATCTCATATAAGGGATGAGCTTTGATTATAAGGAAAATGATTGAATAAAAAGCTATTCTTTAGAATCTAAAGCATCAATATTGTGCATCCTAATGAGAAAGATGTGTTTTTATAGCCTAACCACAAAAGAATGGAGATTACTTTAAGAATCAATAATAATCTTATATGAGGGACAAGCATTGATTCTATGGAAAAAAAGAAATGAAAAGCTACTCTTTGAAATCTAAAGCATCAAAATCATGCATCGTAATGAGGTGAATGTGTTTTTACAGTCTAACTACCAAAAGAAATGAGATTATTATGAGAACCTAATTTAGTGTCATCTAAGAGATGAACTTTAATTCTAAGGAAAATGATGGAAAAAAGAGATTTTTATTGGAATCCAACCATCAATATCATGGATCCTAATAAAGGGAATGTGTTTTTATGGCTAATTATAAAAGGAAAGAAAATTATTAAGGACTCCTTGTTCATCTCACTTAGGATTGAACTTTGATTCTAAGAAAAATGATGGAAACATAAGCTCTCCATAGAATCCAAAGCATCAATATCATGCATCCCAATGGGAAAAATGTGTTTTTATTGCCCAGTCATATAAAGAATGGAGATTCTTACAGAACCAATGTTTGTCTCATATGAGGGATAAACTTTGATTCTAAGAAAAATGATGGAATGAAAAGCTATTCTTTGGAATCTAAAGTGTCAATATTGTGCATCATAATGAGAATGATGTTTTCTTATAGCTTGATAAGAAAAAGGATGGAGATAATTTTAAGAATTAATGTTCGTCTCATATAAGGGATGAGCTTTGATTCTATGGAAAAAGACAAAATGAAAAGGTATTCTTTGAATGCTAAACCATCGATATCATGCATCTTAATGAGGTGAATGTGCTTTTGCATTCTAATTACCAAAAGAATAGAGATTATTATGAGAATCCATGTTCGTCTTTTTTGAGAGATGAACTTTGATTGTAAGGAGAATAGTGGCAATAAAAGATTTTCATTGGAATCTAATGCATCAAAATCATGCATCTTAATAAGGAGAATGTGTTTTTATAGCTTAATCATAAAAAGAAAGGAAATTATTGCAAGAGTCGAAGTTCATCTTAGCTAAGTAATGAACTTTGATTCCAAGGAAAACGATGGAAAGATAAGTTTTCCATGGAATCAAAACATCAATATCATGCATCCTAATGAGGAAAAGGTGTTTTTATTGCCCAATCATATAAAAAACAAAGATTATTATGAGAATCCACGTTAGTTTATATGAGGATGAACTTTGATTTTAAAAAAAATTTTGGAATGAAAAGCTATTCTTTGAAATTGAAAGCATCAATATCATGCCTTCTAATGAGGAGAATCTATTTTTATAATCCAATGAAAAACTACTCTTTGAAATCGAAAGCATCAATATCATGCATCGATGTTCGTCTCATGTGAGGGATGGACTTTGATTCTATGAAAAATGATGGAATCAAAAGCTATTCCTTAGAATCTAAACCATCAATATCATGCATCCTAATGAGATGGATGTGTTTTTATAGCCTAATTACAAAAGAATGGTGATTACTTCAAGAATCAATGTTCGTCTCATATGAAGGACAGCATTGATTCTATGGAAAAAGATGGAATGAAAAGCTATTCTTTGAAATCTAAAGCATCAAAATTATGCATCCTATGAGGAGAACGTGTTTTATAGTCTTACTACTAAAAGAATTAAGATTATTATGAGAATCCATGTTCATCTTATTTGAGGGACAAACTTTGATTCTAAGGAGAATGGTGAAAAGGATAGATTTAACTGGAATCCAATGCATCAACATCATGATCCTAATTAGGAGAATGTGTTTTTATAGCCTAATCATAAAAAGAAAGGAAATTATTAGAAGAATCCAAGTTCATCTTATATGAGGAATGAACTTTGATTTTAAGAAAAATGATGAAAAGATAAGCTTCCCATATAATGCAAAGCATCAATATCATGCATCACAATGAAGAGAAGGTGTTTTTATTGCCCAATCATATAAAGAACAGAGATTATTATAAGAATCCATGTTCGTCTCATATGAGGGACAAACTTTGATTTTATGAAAAATAATGGAAAGAAAAGCTATTCTTTGAAATCTAATGCATCAATATCATGCATCTTAATGAGGAGAATATGTTTTTATAATGCAATAAGAAATAGAATGGAGATTTCTACAAGAATCCATGTTCATCTTATATGAGGGATGAACTTTGATTCTAAGGAAAATGATCGAATAAAAAGCTATTCTTTAGAATCTAAAGCATCAATATTGTGCATCCTACTGACAAAGATATGTTTTTATAGCATAACCATAAAAGAATAGGGATTACTTTAAGAGTCAATGTTTATGTCATATAGGGACAAGCATTGATTCTATGGAAAAAAATGGAATAAAAAGCTATTTTTTAAAATCTAAAGCATCAATATTATGCATCCTAATATGCAGAATTTATTTTTATAATCTAATTGCCAAAAGAATGGAGATAATTATGAGAATCCATGTTTATCTCATCTGAGGGTTGAACTTTGATTCTAAGGAGAACGGTGGAAATGACATATTTTCATTGAAATCCAATGCATCAATATCATGCATAATGAGGAGAATGTGTTTTATAGCTTAATCATAAAAAGAAATAAAATTATTACAAGAATCCAAGCTCATCTCACTTAAGGAACAAACTTTGATTCCAAGGAAAATAAAGGAAACTTAACCCTTCCATTGAGTCAAAAGCATCAATATCATGCATCCCAAAGAGGGAAGGCTATTTTTTTACACAATCATATAAAAATTAGAGATTTTATGCGAATCCATGTTCATCTTATACGAGTGATGAGCTTTGATTCTAAGGAAACCGATGGAATGAAAGCTATTCTTTGAATTCTAAAGCATCAATATCATGCGCCCTAATAAGGAGAATCTATTTTTACAATCCAATCACAAATAGAAGAAAGATTTTTACAAGAATCCATGTTCACTTCATGTGAGGGATGAACTTTGATTCTAAGAAAAATGATGGAATAAAAGCTATTCTTTGGCATCTAAAGCATCAAAATCATGCATCCTAATGAGAAAGATGCACTTTTATTGCCTAATCATAAAAGAATGTGATCACTTTGAGAATCAATGTTCATTTCATATGGGGGATGAACATGGATTCTATGGAAAAAGATGGAATAAAAAGCTATTCTTTAAAATCTAAAGTATTAATATCATGCATCCTAATAAGTTGAATATATTTTTATAGTCTAAGTATCAAAAGAATAAAGGTTATTATGAGAATCCACATTTATGTCATCGAAAGAATGAACTTTGATTCTAAGGAGAATAATGGAAAGGAGAGATTTTCATTGGAATCCAACGCATTAATTTCATTAATCTTAATGAGGAAAATGTGCTTTTATGTTCTAATCATAAAAAAAAAGAAATTATTCTAGGAATCTAAGCTCATCTTACCTAAAGAACAAACTTAGATTCGAAGGAAAATAAAGGAAGCTTAAGCTTTCCATCACGTCAAAAGCATCAATATCATGCATTCCAAAGAGAAAAAGCTGTTTTTATTACCCAGTCATATAAAGAACGGAGATTCTTATGAGAGTCCATGTTCGTCTTATATCAGGGATGAACTTTGATTCTAAGGAAAATGATGGAATGAAAAGCTATTCTTTGAATTCTGAAGCATCAATATCATGCATCCTAATGAGGAGAATCTACTTTTACAATCCAATCACAAATAGAATGGAGATTTCTACAAGAATCCATGTTTGTCTCATATGATAGATAAACTTTAATTCTAAGAAAAATGATGGAATGAAAAGCTATCCTCTGGAATCAAAAGCATCAATATCGTGCATCCTAATGAGAATGATCTATTTTTATAGCCTAATCACAAAAGAATGGTGATTACTTCAAGAATCAATGTTCGTCTCATAAGAGGGACAAACATTGATTCCACGAAAAAAGATAAAATGAAAAGCTAATCTTTAAAATCTAAAGCATTAATATCATGCATCCTAATGAGTTGAAGATGTTTTTATAGTCAAATTACCAAAAAAATTGAGATTTTAATAAGAATCCACATTCATCTTAATGGAGGGATGAACTTTAACTCTAAGGAGAATGAAGGAAAGGAGATATTTTCATTAGAATCCAGCGCATCAATATCATGCATCTTAATGAAGAAAATTTGTTTTTGTAGCATAATCATAAAAAGAAAGGAAATTGTTGTAGGAATCCATGTTCATCTCACCTGAGGAATGAACTTTGATTTTGAGGAAAACAATGGAATGATAAGCTTTCCATAAAATGCAAAGCATCAATATCATGCATCTCAATATGGAAAAGGTGTTTTTATTGCCCAATCATATAAAGAATGGAGATTATTATGAGAATCTAATGTCATCATATATGAGGGATGAACTTTGAGTCTAAGCAAAGTGATGGAATAAATAACTATTCTTTGAATTCTATAGCATCAATATCATGCATCCTACTGAGGAGAATCTATTTTTATAATCTAATCACAAATGCAATGGAGATTTTTACAAGAATCCTTATTTGTCTCATATGAGGGACAAACTTTGATTCTAAGGAAAATTATAGAATAAAAAGCTATTATTTGGAATCTAAAGTGTCAATATCATGCATCCTAATAAGAAAAATGTGCTTTTATAGCCTAATTACAAAAAGAATGAAGATTATTTTAAAAATCAATGTTCGTCTCATATAGGGGACGAACATTGATTCTAAGGAAAATGATGGAATGAAAAGCTATTTCTTGAAATCTAATTCATCAATATCATGCATCTTAATAAGCAGAATCTGCTTTTATAATCTAATAAGAAATAGAATAGAGATTTTTCCAAGAATCTAGGTTTGTCTCATATAAGGGATAAACTTTGATTCTATGTTATAGGCACTACAATCATGTTCTCCACATTGGGATAGATGATATTGATGCTTTAGATTTGGAAGAAAAGATTTTTTTCCCACCATTTTCCTTAAAATTAAAGTTCATCCCTAAAATAAAATAAACTTGAATACTCATAATAATCTCTATTTCTTTTACGATTGGGCACTACAACCATGTTCTCTATATTAGGATACATGATAGTGATCCTTTGGCTTGGCAGGAAAAGCTTTTCTTGCCACATTTTCTTTATAAAAAGGTTTATCCATGAAATAAGACAAGCTTTGATAGTCGTAATAATCTCCATTCTTTTTGTTGTTGGGCATTACAATCATGTTCCCTACCTTGGGATACACGATATTAAAGCTTTGGTTTGGCTAGACAAGTTTTTCTTTTCACCATTTTTCTTATAATTAAAGTTCATCTATGATATAGGACAAACTTGGATACTTGTAATAATCTCCAGTCATTTTGTTGTTGGGCATTGCAATCAAGTTTTTCTCATTGGGATACACAATATTGATGTTTTTTTAGTAGGAAATGCTTTTTTCCTCCATTTTTTTTATAATTAAAGTTCATCTATGAAATGAGACAAACCTGGATTCTCATAATAATTTCCATTTTTGTTGTGCTTGTGCACTATAACCACGTCCTCTATGTTAGGATACACAATATTGATGCGTTGGATTTGTAAGAAAAGCTTTTCTTTCCACCATTTTCCTTATAATCTATGTTCATCCAAGAAATGAGAAAATTTTGGATACTCGTAATAATCTCATTTTTTTTATTATTGGAGACTACAATCATGTTTTCCTCATTAGGATACATGATATTGATGTTTGGTTTGGCAAGAAAAGCCTTTTTTTCCATTGTTTTCCTCATAATTAAAGTTCATTTGTGAAATAAGACAAACTTAGATTCTTGTAATAATCTCTATTTTTTTTAATGATTGGCACTACAACCAGATTCTCCGCATTGGGATACATGATAGTGATCCTTTGGCTTGGCAAGAAAAGCTTTTTCACCTCCATTTTCCTTATGATCAAAGTTTATCCATGAAATGAGGCAAACTTAGATACTCATAATAATCTCTATTTTTTTTGTTTTTAGGCACTACAATCATGTTCTCCTCATTGAGATACATGATATTGATGCTTTTGTTAAGCAGTAAAAGCTTTTTTTAACACTATTTCCTTATAATTAAAGTTTATTCATGAAATGAAACAAACTTGGATTCTCATAATAATCTCCATTCTTTTTGTGATTAGGCACTGCAACCATGTCCTCAACGTTGGGATACACGATATTGATGCTTTGGTTTGGCAGGAAAAGCTTTTGTTTGGAAGTTCATTGGTGAAATAGGACAAAGTTGAATTCTCTTAATAATCTCTATTCCTTTTGTGATTAGGCACTACAACCATGTTTTTCTCATTGGGATATATGATAATGATGCTTTGGCTTGGCAAGAGAAGCTTTTCTCTCCACCAATATTCTTATAATCAATTTTTGTCTAGTAAATGAGTCAAACTTGAATTCTTGTAATAATCTTTATTCTTTTTGTGATTGGGCAATACAATCATGTTCTCTACATTGGGATACATGATATTGATGCTTTAGATTTGCAAGAAAAGCTTTTTTTTCCTCATAATCAAAGTTCATTCATGAAATAAGACAAACTTGGATACTCGTAACAATCTCCACATTTTTCTGTTGTTGGGCACTGTAATCATGTTCACCTCATTAGGATATGATTTTGAAGATTTGGTTTGGCAAGAAAAGCTTTTCTTTACACCATTTTCCTTAAAATTAAATTCATTCATGAAATGAGACAAACTTGAATACTTGTAAAAATCTCCATAATATTTTTTATTGCATACTACAATCATGTTCTCTTCATTAGGATACACAATCTTGATTCTTTGGTTTGGCAAGAAAGGCTTTTCTTTCCACCATTTTCCTTATAATCAAAGTTCATCAGTGAAATGAAACAAACTTGGATTCTCATAATAATCTCTACTCTATTTATGATTGGGCACTACAATAATGTTCTCTATATTGGGATGCACGATATTTAAACTTTTGTTTGGCAAGGAAAGCTTTTCCTTCCATCATTTTCCTTATAATCAAAGTTCATCTATGAAATGAAACAAATGTGGATACTCATAAAAATCTCAATTCTTCTTGTTGTAAGGCACTATGCATATGTTCTCCTTATTGGGATACACGATATTGATGCTTTATTTAACAGGAAATGCTTTTCTTTCCACCATTTTCGTTATAATTAAAGTTCATTGTGAAATGAGACAAACCTGGATTCTTGTAATAATCTCCATTTCCATTATGATTAGGCACTACAGCCGTGTCCTCCATATTGCGATACACGATATTAATGCTTTAGATTTATAAGAAAAGCTTTTCTTTCCACTATTGTTCTTATAATAAAAGTTCATCTATGAAAATAGACAAACTTGGATACTCGTAATAATTTCCTGTCATTCTGTTGTTGGGAACTAGAATCATGTTCTCCTTATTGGGATACATGATATTGATGCTTTGGTTTAGCATGAAAAGCTTTTTTTTCAACTTTTTTTTTTTATAATTAAAGTTCACACGTGAATAAGATAAACTTGGATTCCTATAATAATCTCTGTTTCCATTGTGATTGCACACTACAGCCATGTCATCTATATTAGGATACATGATATCACTGCTTTGGGTTCGCAAGAAAAGCTTTTCTTTCCACCATTTTCCTTATAATTAACGTCTATTTGAGAGATAAGACAAACTTGGATACACATAATAATCTCATTTCTTTTTATTATTGGGCACTAGAATTATGTTCTCCTTATTTGGATACACAATATTGATACTTTGGTTTGTCAAGAAAAGCATTTGTTTTGACCATTTTCTTATAATTAAAATTCACCTATAAATGAGACAAAGTTGGATTCTCATAATAATCTTCACTCTTTTTGTAATTAGGCACTACAACCATATTTTCCTTATTGGGGTACATGATAGTGATGCTTTAGCTTGGCAAGAAAAGCATTTCTTTCCACCATTTTTCTTATAATCAATGTTTGTCCAATAAATGAGTCAAACTTGGATTCTCGTAACAATCTCCATTCTTCTTATGATTAGGCAATGCAATCATGTTCTTCACATTGGGATACATGATATTGATACTTTGGATTTATAAGAAAAGCTTTTCTTTCCACCATTTTCCTTATAATCAATGTTTATCCAAGAAATAAGACAAACTTGGATATTCATAATAATCTCATTTTCTTTTATTATTGGGCACTACAATCATGTTTTCCTTATTGGGATACATAATATTGAAGCTTGTTTAGCAAGAAAAGCTTTTGTTTCCACCATTTCCTTATAGTTAAAGCTTATCCGTGAAATAAGATAAGTTGAATATCTCGTAATAATCTATATTCCTTTTGTGATTGTGTAGTACAACCATGTTTTCCTCATTGGGATACAAGATAGTGATGCTTTGGCTTAGCAAGAAAAGCTTTTCTTGCCATCGTTTTCCTTATAATCAATGTTTGTCCGGCAAATGAGTCAATCTTGGATTCTCATAAAAATCTCCATTCTTAATGTGATTAGGCAATATAGGCATGTTCTCCACATTGCGATGCATGATATTGATGCTTTGGATTTGCAAGAAAAGCTTTTCTTTTCACCATTTTCCTTATAATTAAAGTTTATTTGTGAAGTAAGAGAAACTAGGATTCTTATAGCAAGCCCCATTATTTTTGTTGTTGGGCACTACAATCATGTTCACCTCATTGGGATACACAATATTGATGCTTTGGTTATGCAAGAAAAGCTTTTCTTTCCACCATTTCCCTTATAATTAAAGTTCATCCATGAAATGAGACAAACTCGGATACTCTGATAGTCTCCATTCTTTTTGTTAGTGCACACTACAATCATGTTCTCCACATTGGGATTCACGATATTGAAGTTTAGTTGTGCAGGAAAATCTTTTCTTTCCGTCATTTTCGTTACAATTGAAATTCATTCGAGAAAAGAAGCAAACCTTTAGATTATTGTAATAATCTCTATTTCTTTTATAGTTGGGCACTACAACCATATTTTCCCTATTGGGATACATAATAGTGATCCTTTGGCATAGCAAGAAAAGCTTTTCTTGCTACCATTTTTCTTATAGTCAAAATTTATCCGTGAAATGAGACAAACTTGAATATTCATAATAATCTCATTTCTTTTTGTTATTGGGCATTACAATCATGTTCTCTGTATTGGGATTGTCGTAATGTACCCTAGGGTGGATCCTTGCGGATCTATGGGTGCATATGACTTAAAATATTTTTCTGACTTGGAAATATCTTCTTGATCGAGACTTTTCTTGGGCAATATGATAAGAATGAAAATGTATGGATTCTTGACTTGTAGTACAGTGAAGGGGACCATAAGATGAATCGCTCGCCTTATTAGTCTCGGATGACCATCATGAAATAGCCAACGCTTGGAGTCGCCACTGATCATTTCAGGCTAGGCATGATCAGATCACTATTGAAACTTATGTTTTGAGTTATGAAACTCAAAACATTGATCTCATGGTCTACGTAATGCAAAGATTCAACATTTGGGTTTAGGAGTTGGTTACGTGTGATAAGTTATAAACCACTTCGTAATATCCGAAATTGATACCTTACTAGCTATGTCTTATCTTAGTTCCGATTCTTTCGATCTTAACTTGTCACTATTTCAATATAACCCTCTTTTAATGCATAAATCTTATAAAAATACAAATCCAAGCTTGATAAAAAAGATTTAATCTCATGAGAGATAAGGAACATAGAGATTTTCCATAAAATGACCTATGGATTTTACTTTAAAAATGGAATGTTCCACTTTAGGCACTGGAGAGATACCAATGCAAAACATTACCTTTAACATTATTTGAAATGTTTTGAAAACATGAATGAAAATAATCATCACCTAGAAATCATATTAGTAAGGCAATAAATGAAGTAACAGAGCATAGATCATTCAATGCAATCATAAAAAAAATGGACTATTGGAATTTATCTTGCAATTGGCATCGATTATCTAGGAATAATTGAATTGACAATGTTAAAAATGCATCTAGGTTCTTTGATTAAATAAGGTTTGTTTGACACATTCATGAAAGTCCGAGAAGGAGAAAATTAACTATAGTTGAAAGATAGGGTTAGAGTATCCCTTTGGAAAGGTGCGATTGGAGTATCCCCATGGATAATAAATAATTTTGACAAAGGAGGATTTTTTTAATCTTGACAATTTTGAAAAGTGGGGTTGGGGTTTCCCTTCGAAAGGTCAAGGTTGAAGTATCCCTAAAAGTGACACGTTTGACACTCTTTAAAGAAGTCAAGTTGGAAAACTTAAGTCGATAAAACTCTGTGATTTAGGAAATGTGTGAGCGTTTCGATGATTTTTGGTGAAGAAAATTATTGTGAATAAGGATGGTAAAGATATAAAATATGTTTGTGCCTTGATACGAGCTTATGGGAGGACAAAGCATGTTTTCAAGTCTAATCAGGGTGACACGGAGACATTCTCTAGATGAAATTTGAGAAAACAACTTAATTTTGACCATAATAAAAAATAAGGGATAGCATCACGCTATCCTGCTTCCTAAATTTGTTTTAAATTGGTTTAAAAGCTTTAGAGGGTGGACAAGATACCATTAGAAAGGTAACTCAATTAAGGTTAATCTAAAATATTCTTAAGGGAATAAATTTTTAAGTTCAGATTGATTGTGCTACTAGTAGAGCATATGAGGGACAAGGTGTGCCAAAATTTGAAAAATCACCTCAGACTCATTTGGTATCAAAAAATTGCAAGTGATACCTTTTTGAAAAGGGAAGTTCATGAATCTTTTAGGCAAAATGTTTGAAAAATTTGGAAAAAATCATTTAGTGGGCCTGAATGGCCCAACTAGAATGCATGTTTAGATTTTAGAGGTTTTAGATAGTTTGGACTTGAAAAATCATAACTCTCTCATCCAAAATGATCCAGGAGTGAATGAGACATCATTTTAAAGATAATTTGACATGCTTTGAGAGAAAAATGTAAAAAAAATTCATGAAAAATCATTTAAGATTTTAAAGTAATTTTTCAATTTACAACAATTGTGCTGCCAGTAGGGGACAAAGCAAAACAGAGGATATCTCTTATTTTTTTTATGTTTACAGGTCCAAACTCTAGTCATTGACGTTCAAACATCTATGACTGAAGGGAAAGAGTGGCTTAAGCATCACAAACTCATTTGTACAGTGCCAGAGTAGTTTAGGATGATGAAACAGCTCATTGATCATACCACTCAAGGTTTTGACTCAAAAAAAAACACAAACATTTAGGGAATAATTGTATGACCATTTTGGTTTCAAAATTAGAAGATTTGAGCTTGTTTAACCAAGATTCCATATTTAAAAAACTTAATTTTCCCTAAGATATTTTGTTAACTTTAAGGAAAATGCTAAGTCCATGCTAATCCTTATTGGTTGAGGTTAACATGCTTAGCTTAGGGGGTTTTGAAAACCAGTTTTGATAGCCATCAAACATGCATTTTGATGGAGAGAAGACAACAAACACACAAGGGATGGCACATAACATGAATGGGGATGCTAACTTTACCAATGGTTTGGACAAAGAAAGTGTTACGCGTTGTGATAAGAAAATGTTATGGATGCTGAAAATGGTAATGATTCATTCAAGTTAATGTGTAAATGTGCTTGAAATGTGTTAGGCTAATGATTTATATATGGATTAAGGATGACAAGATGCATGGATATGGTATAAAATCCATAAGCAAGAGATATCAAACTAAGGATGAAATAAAGTATTTTGAATATCAAAGGGGCATTAAGGCATCCAAATTTTAAACTACCATAACCATAAGCCACAATAATGCATGATAATTCTAAGAGGGTGATGGAAATATGGAGAGCTCACTAGAATGATGAAGATGCTGAAAAATAAAAAATGAACGTGATAAGGTGAGAAGTTATGGCAACAAAACTACACTTTTTGGCCAAATAGTTAGAGTACTAGTGATGGCTTGAATTTCCTTATTTTACTTGTTAATAATAAGCAAGAAAAAGAGAGAAACAATGAGGTTTTGGTTCTAGTATGGATGAGGGTGATTTTTAAATGTGTAATGGTTAGGAAAGAGTGTTTTGGGGCTATTTTTGGGTGGTGGGTGAAGAGCTATGGGATTCTAGTTTTCTTGGTGTAGGAATGTATTTCGAAAGTTGAAAATAAGCTGGAATCTAACCTTTTTTAGCTGAGATATAAGTGGTCTATTTATACTAGTGTTTTGAACCCAATTTAGAGTTGTTGTTGGTCATTTCTTAATGGGGACAAAGTGATGTTAGCATGGTGGCTATAGAGTGGCTGTAAGGAGCAACTTGCTATCAATGTGATGGACATAGGGTGGCTGGTTTAAATGCTAAAATGATTTTCCAGCAAATAGGGTGGTTGATGGTGATCTTGGTCAACCAACTAGGTAGTAGGGTGATCATGTGATATTAACCTTTTTGATCTAGTTTAGACTTCAAAAAAATGTATTGGTTAGTTCAAAAGCCCAAATTCAAAGTCCGATATGTGTTTTAATCTTTCCTGATGCAAAGAAATTAGTTAAAATCAAGTTTTGGATCAATGGTGGACAAGTTAAAAATGCCCAGACTGTGAAAATAGTCTACATGTATTGATACATTTTGCCTAAAAACCTAGATGGTATCAATATGATGAAATTATATTGATACAATAATCATTTTATCGATACTATGAACCATTGCATCGATACTATGAACCACTGTATCAATACATATTGATATGTATCTATACATTTGTTTCCAAAATGCATGTTTTGGTTTTGGCATGGCCTAGTATCGATAGATGAGGTCTTGCATCGATACAGAGTCTCATGTATCGATACATCTGCATGTTGTATGGATATAAATACGGACATATCAAATTTTTGGATCTTTAGAGCATTATATCGATACTTAAGAACCATGTATCAATACATTCAAGTAAAATTATGAATTTTCTCATATCTTTTGTCCCTAAACACCTTGAACTACATCATTTGATGCCATATCTTTGCATTTACCTTTGATATGATCCCTAAGCCTTATTGAGCTCCTTAAAATATTTTTTCATCAGCTGACAACATCCCTTCTCACGTTCGTGCTCCTGACTGCTTAAAAAATATAGCCTGGACAAAATAAAGTGTCGACAAGGATACATGATATTGATTTTTGGTTTGGCAAGAAATGCTTTTCTTTTCATCACTTTCCTTATAATCAAAGTTCATTTGTAAAATTAGGCAAACTTGGATACTCATAGTAATCTCCATTTTTTTGTTGTTGGCCATTAAAATGTTGTTCTCCTCATTTGGATACACAATATTGATGCTTTGGTTTAGCAGGAAAAAGCTTTTCTTTCCACCGTTTTCCTTATAATTAAAGTCCATCCATGAAAGGAAACAAACTTGGATTCCCATAATAATCTCCATTTCCTTTATGGTTGCGCACTACAACCTTGTCCTCTACATTGGGATACACGATATTGAAGCATTGGATTTGTAACAAAAGCTTTTCTTTCTACCATTTTCCTTATAATCAAAGTCTATCTGTGAAATCAGACAAACTTGGATACTTATAATAATCTCTATTCTTTTTGTTATTGGGCAATGCAATAATGTTCTCCGCATTGGGATACATGATATTGATGCTTTGGTTTGACAAGAAAAGTTTTTCTTTTTGCCACATTGCTTATAATCAAAGTTTATCCAAGAAATTAGGCAAACTAGGATACTCATAGTAGTCTCCATTCTTTTTGTTGTTGGGCACAAAAATATTGTTCTTCTTATTTGGATACACAATATTGATATTTTGTTTTAGCAGGAAAAAGCTTTTCTTTCCATCATTTTGTTTATAATTAAAGTTCATCTTTAAAATGAGAGAAACTTGGATTCTCATAATAATCTCCATTTCCTTACTGATTGCGTGCCACAACCTTGTCCTCTATATCGGGATACAGGATATTGATGCTTTGAATTTGCAAGAAAAGCTTTTCTTTCTACTATTTTTCTTATAATCAAAGTTCATTCTTGAAATGAGACAAACTTGGATACTCATAGCAATCCTTATTCTTTTTGTTGTTAGGCACCACAATCATGTTCACTTATTGGGATACACGATATTGATGCTTTGGTTTTCTAGGAAAATCTTTTTTTTCGATCATTTTCTTTGAAGTTAAAGTTCATACATGCAATAAGACGAACTTAGATTCTTGTCAAAATGTCCATTTCCATTATAATTGCCCACTATAACCATTTCAGCCATATTCGGATACACAATTTTGATGCTTTAATTTGAAAGAAAAGCTTTTCTTTCCACCGTTTTCCTTATAATCAACAATTATCTGAGAAATGAGATAAACTTGGATACTCATAATAATCTCAATTCTTATTATTGTTGCAAACTACAATCATGTTCTCCTTATTGGTATACACGATATTGATGCTTGGCTTGGCAAGAAAGGCTTTTTGTTTTACCATTTTCCTTATAATTGACGTTTATCCGTGAAATAAGATGAACTCAGTTTCTTGTAATAATCTACATTTCTTTTGTGATTGGGAGCTATAACCATATTCTCCGCATGCGAAAACATGATAGTGATCTGAAAAGCTTTTCTTGCCACCATTTTCTTTAAAATCAAAATTGATCCATGAAATGAAACAAACTTGTGTGCTCATAATAATCTCCATTTTTTTTTTGTTTTTGGGCACTACAATCATGTTCTTCACGTTGGGATTTACGATATTGATGCTTTGGTTTAGTAGGAAAAGCTTTTCTTTTCACTATTTTCCTTGCAATTAAAGTTTATCCATGAGATAAAACAAACTTGGATTCTTGTAATAATCTTTATTTTTATTGTTATTGCGCACTACAACCATGTCCTCCACATTGGGATACATGATATCGATGCTTTGGCTCAACAAGAAAAGCTTTTCTTGCTACTATTTCCTTATAATCAAAGTTCAACCATGAAATGAGACAAACTTGGGTACTTAAAATAATCTCTATTCTTTTTGTTAGGCACTACAATCATGTTCCCTTTATTGCGATACACAGTATTAATGCTTTGGTTTAGCAAGAAAAGCTTTTCTTTTCACTATTTCCCTTATAATTAATATTCATCTGTGAAATAAAATAAACTTAGGTTATTATAATAAGCTCCATTTCTTTTATGTTAGGCACTACAATCATGTTCTCCATATTGAGATACACGATACTGATGCTTTGAATTTGCAGGAAAAGCTTTTTTTTTTACCATTTTCTTTCTAATTAAAGTTCATCCGTGAAAAGAGACAAACTTGGATTCTTGTAATAATCTCGATTTCCATTGTGATTGTGTACTAGATCTATTTCCTTCACATTAGGATACACGATATTGATGCTTTGGATTTGCAAAAAAAACTTTTCCTTTCACCATTTTCCTTGTAATGAACGTTCATTTGAGAAATGAGCAAACTTGGATACTTATAATAATCTCATTTCTTTTTATTATTGTGAACTACATTCATGTTCTCTTTATTGGCATACATGATATTAATGCTTGGTTTGGCAAGAAAAAGCTTTTCTTTCCACCAATTTCTTTATAATTAAAGTTCATTCGTTAAATAAGACAAACTTAGTTTTTTGTAATAATCTACATTTTCATTGTGATTGGGCACTACAACCATGTTCTCCGTATTGGGGTGCATGATAGAGATCCTTTGGCTTGGCAGGAATTCCTACCTCCATTTTCCTTATAATAAAAAATCATCCATAAAATGAAACAAACTTGCATACTCGTAATAATCTCCACTCTTTTTGTTGTTGGGCACTACAATCATGTTCTCCTCATTGGGAAACACGATATTGATGCTTTGGTTTAGCAAGAAAAGCTTTTTTTTTTTGCATTATTTTCTTTGTAGTTAAAGTTCATCGATGAAATGAAACTAACTTGGATTCTCATAATAAGCTCTATTGTTTTTGTGATTAGGCACTATGCCTATGTCTTTCATGTTAGGATACATGATATTGATGCTTTGGTTTGGCAAGAAAAGCTTTTCTTTCCACCATTTCCTTATAATTAAAGTTCATCTGTGAAATAAAACAAAGTTGGATTCTCGTAATAATCTCCATTCCTTATGTCATTGGGCACTACAGCCATGTTCTCCTTATTGGGATACATGATAGTGATGCTTTGGCTTGGTAAAAAAAGCTTTTCTTTCCACCATTTTTCTTATAATCAATATTTTTCCAATAAATAAGTCAAACTTGGATTCTCGTAATAATCTCTATTCTTTTTGCGATTGGGCAATACAATCATGGTCTCTATATTAGGATGCATGATATTTATGCTTTAGATTTGCAAGAAAAGTTTTTCTTTCCACCATTTTTCTTATAATTAGTGTTCATCCAAGAAATGAGACAAAATTGGATACTCTTAATAATCTCTTTTTTTTGTTATTAGGCACTACAGTCATGTTCTCCTTATTGGGATACACGATATTGACTCTTGGTTTGGCAAGAAAATATTTTCTTTCCACCATTTTTCTTATAATTAAAGTTCATCTAGGAAATGAGACAAACTTAGATTCTCATGATAATCTCCATTTCTTTTATGATTGGGCACTACAACCATGTTCTCCATTTTGGGATACATGATAGTGATCCTTTGGCTTGGCAAGAAAAGCTTTTCTTGCCACCATTTCCTTATAATCAAAGTTTATCCGTGAAGTGAGACAAACTTTGATACTCATAATAATCTCCATTCTTTTTGTTGTTGGGCACTACAATCATGTTCTCCTCATTAGGATACATAATATTGATGCATGATTTAGCAAGAAAAACTTTTCTTTTCACTATTTTCCTTGCAATTAAAGTTTATCCATGAGATGAAACAAACTTGGATTCTTGTAATAATCTTTATTTCTATTGTGATTGCGCACTGCAACCATGTCCTCCATATTGGGATACACGATATCGATGCTTTGGCTTAGCAAGAAAAGCTTTTCTTGCTATTATTTTCCTTATAATAAAAGTTTAACCATGAAATGAAACAAACTTGGGTACTTCAAATAATCTCCATTCTTTTTGTTGTTAGGCACTGCAATCACGTTCCCCTCATTGGGATGCACAGTATTGATGCTTTGGTATAGCAAGAAAAGCTTTTCTTTCCACTATTTTCCTTATAATTAATGTTCATCCGTGAAATAAAATAAAATTAGGTTATCATAATAAGCTCCATTTCTTTTGTGATTAGGCACTATAATCATGTTCTCCATATTGAGATACACGAT
Organism: Adansonia gregorii; assembly: GCA_038382025.1. Lineage (NCBI taxonomy): Eukaryota > Viridiplantae > Streptophyta > Magnoliopsida > Malvales > Malvaceae > Adansonia > Adansonia gregorii. The sequence continues at coordinate 45,564 of JBBYHO010432883.1, forward strand.
ATTGATGCTTTGAATTTGTAGGAAAAGCTTTTTTTTTTGCCATTTTCTTTCTAATTAAAGTTCATCCATGAAAAGAGACAAACCTGGATTCTTGTAATAATCTCCATTTCCATTGTGATTGCGCACTAGATCTATTTCCTCCATATTAGGATACATGATATTGATGCTTTGCATTTGTAAAAAAACTTTTCTTTTCACCATTTTCCTTGTAATGAACGTTCATCTGAGAAATGAGACAAACTTGGATACTTATAATAATCTCATTTCTTTTTTTTATTGCGAACTACAATCAGGTTCTCCTTATTGGCATACATGATATTAATGCTTGGTTTGGCAAGAAAAGCTTTTCTGTCCACCATTTTCTTTATAATTAAAGTTCATCCATTAAATAAGACAAACCTATTTTCTTGTAATAATATACATTTTCGTTGTGATTGGGCACTGTAACCATGTTCTCCGCATTGGGATGCATGATAGTGATCCTTTGGCTTGGTAGGAAAAGCTTTTCTTGCCTCTATTTTCCCTAAAATAAAAAATCATCCATAAAATGAAACAAACTTGCATACTCGTAATAATCTCCATTCTTTTTATTGTTGGGCACTACAATCATGTTCTCCTTATTAGGAAACACAATATTGATGCTTTGATTTAGCAAGAAAAGCTTTTTTTTTGCACTATTTTCTTTGTAATTAAAGTTCATCCATGAAATGAAACTAACTTGGATTCTCATACTAATCTCTATTCCTTTTGTGATTGGGCACTATGCCCATGTCTTCCATGTTTGGATACACGATATTGATGCTTTGGTTTGGCAAGAAAAGCTTTTCTTTCCACCATTCACTTATAATTAAGTTCATCTATAAAATGAAACAAAGTTGGATTCTCATAATCATCTCCATTCCTTTTGTGATTGGGCACTACAACCATGTTCTCCTCATTGGGATACATGATAGTGATGCTTTGGCTTGGCAAGAAAAGCTTTTCTTTCCACCATTTTCCTTATAATCAATATTTGTCCAATAAATAAGTCAAACTTGGATTCTCGTAATAATCTCTATTTTTTTGTGATTGGATAATACAATCATGTTCTCCACATTGGGATACACATTATTTATGCTTTGGATTTGCAGGAAAAGTTTTTCTTTCCAGTATTTTTCTTATAATCAGTGTTCATCCAAGAAATAAGACAAAATTGGATACTCTTAATGATCTCTTTCTTTTTTTTGTTATTGGTCACTACAGTCATGTTCTTTTCATTGGGATACAAGATATTGATTCTTGGTTTGGCGAGAAAATTTTTTCTTTCCACCATTTTCCTTATAATTAAAGTTCATCTAGGAAACAAGATAAATTTAGATTCTTATAATAATCTCCATATCTTTTATGATTGGGCACTACAACCATATTCTCTATTTTGGGATACATGATAGTGATCCTTTGGCTTGGCAGGAAATGCTTTTCTTACCATCATTTTCCTTATAATCAAAGTTTATCCGTGAAGTGATACAAACTTTGATACTCATAATAATCTCCATCCTTTTTATGGTTGGGCACTACAATCATGTTTTCCTCATTATGATACATAATTTTGATGATATGGTTTAGCAGGAAAAGCTTTTCTTCTCACTATTTTTCTTATAGTTAATGTTCATCCATGAAATGAAAAAGACTTGGGTTCTCATAATAATCTCCATTCCTTTTATGATTAGGCATTACAATCATGGTTCCCCATTAGGATACACGAGACTAATGCTTTGGATTTGCAGGAAAAGCTTTTTTTTCCACCATTTTTTTAATTAAAGTTTATCCATGAAATGAGATAAACCAAGATTCTTGTAATAATCCCCATTTCCATTATGATTGTGCACTAGAGCTATTTCTGCCACATTGCGATACATGACATTAATGCTTTGGATTTGCAAGAAAAGCATTTCTTTCCACTATTTTTTATATATTCAACGTTCATCCGAAAAATGAGAGAAACTTCGATACTTATAATAATCTTCTTTGTTTTTATTATTGCATACTATAATCATGTTTTCCTCATAGGATACACGATATTGATTCTTGGATTGGAAAGAAAAGCTTTTCTTTCCACCATTTTCCTTATAATTAAAGTTTCATCCATGAAATGAGCTAACCTTAGATTCTCGTAATAATCTCATGTCTTTTGTGATTGGGCACTACAACGATGTTATTTGCATTGGGATACATGATAGTGATCCTTTGGCTTCGCAAGAAAAGCTTTTCATGGCCCTATTTTTCAATTTATCTATGAAATGAGACAAACTTGGATACTCATAATAATCTTCATTCTTTTTGTTTTTGGGCACTACAATCATGCTCTCCTCGTTGAGATACATGATACTAATGTTTTGGTTTAGCAAGGGAAGCTATTCCTTCCACCGTTTTCCTTATAACCAAAGTTTATTCATAAAATGAGACAAACCTAGATATCCATAATAATCTCCATTTTTTTTTTGTGATTGGGCACTTCAACCATGTTCTCTTCATTAGGATATATGATAATGATGCTTTGGCTTGGCAAGAAAAGCTCTTTTTTTTCACTATTTCCCTTATAATTAATGTTTATTGTGCAAATGGGTCAAACTTAGATTCTCATAATAATCTCCATTTTTTTGTGTTTGGGCAATGCAATCATGTTTTCCACATCAAGATATATGATATTGATGCTTTGGATTTGCAAGAAAAGCTTTTCGTTCCACCATTTTCCTTATAATCAAAGTTCATCTGTGAAATAAGACAAACTTTGATACCCATAACAGTCTCTATTCTTTTTATTATTGGGCAATCCAATCATGTTCACCTCATTGGGATACATGATATTGATTCCTCGGTTTGGCAAGAAATATATTTTTTTCTACCATTTTCCTTATAATTAAAGTTCATCCATGAAATAAGACAAACCTAGATACTCATAATAATCTCCATTCTTTTCATTATTATGCATTGCAATCAAGTTCTCCTCATTAGGACACACGATCTTGATTCTTTGGTTTGGCAAGAGAAGCTTTTTTTTCCACCATTTTCCCTATAATTAAAGTTTATTTATGAAATAAGACAAACTTTGATTCTTATAATAATCTCCACTATTTTTGTGATTGGGCACTACAAACATGTTCTCTATATTAGGATACACAATATTAAAGCTTTAGTTTGGCAAGAAAAGCTTTTTTTTCCACTGTTTTCCTAAAAATCAAAGGTCTTCTGTTAAATGAGACAAACTTAGATACTCGTGATAATCTTCATTCTTTTTGTTGTTGGGCACTACGATCATGTTCTCCTCACTAGGATATGCGATAGTGATGCTTTGTTTAGTGGGAAATGCTTTTCTTTCCACTAGTTTCTTTATAATTAAAGTTTATCAGTGAAATAAAACAATCCTAGATTATTGAAATAATTTCTATTTTCATTGTGATTGTGCACTACAACCATGTCCTCCACATTATGATGCATAATATTGATGCTTTGGATTTGCAAGAAAAGCTTTTCTTTCCACAATTATCCTTATAATCAATGTTTGTCCAGCAAATGAGTTAAACTTGGATTCTTGTAATAATCTTTATTGTTTTTGTGTTTAGGCAATACAATCATGTTCTCCATATTGGGATGCATGATATGGATGCTTTAGATTTGCAAGAAAAGCTTTTCCTTCCATAATTTTCCTTATAATTAGTGTTTATCTGAGAAATGAGACAAACTTAGATACTTATAATAATCTCTTTTTTTTGTGTTATTTGGTAGTACAGTCATGTTCTCCTTATTGGGATACACGATATTAATGCTTGGTTTGGCAAGAAAAGCTTTTCTTTCCACCATTTTCCTTATAATTAAAGTTCATCTGTGAAATGAGATAAACTTAGATTCTCATAATAATCTTCATTTCTTTTGTGATTAGGCACCACAACCATATTCTCTGCATTGGGATACATGATAGTGATCCTTTGGCTTGGCAAGAAAAGCTTTTCTTGCCACCAATTTTCTTATAATCAAAGTTCATCCGTGAAATGAGACAAACTTGGATACTCATAATAATCTCCATTTTCTTTATTTTAGGCACTATAATGATGTTCTCTTTATTGGGATACATGATATTGATGCTTTGGTTTAGCAAGAAAAGCTTTTCTTTCTACTATTTTCCTTATAGTTAATGTTCATCGGTGAAATGAAAAAAACTTAGATTCTCGTAAGAACCTCCATTTCTTTTGTGATTGGGCACTATAAACATGTTCTCCATATTGGGATACATGGGATTGATTCTTTGGATTTGCAAGAAAAGCTTTTCCTTCCACCATTTTCTTTCTAATTAAAGTTTATCTGTGAAATGAGACAAAATTGGATTCTTTTAATAATCTCCCTTTCCATTGTGATTATGCACTAAAACTATTTCTTCCATTTGGGATACAGAATGTTGATGCTTTGAATTTGCAAGAAAAGCTTTTTTTCCACTATTTTACTTATAATCAACATTTCTCCAAGAAAAGAGAGAAACTTGGATACTAATAATAATCTCATTTCCTTTTATTATTGCACATTACAAACATGTTCTCTTCATTGAAATACACGATATTGACACTTAGTTTAGCAAGAAAAGCTTTTCTTTTCACCATTTTCCTTATAGTTAAAGTTCTTTCATGAAATGAGAGAAACTTAGGTTCTCGTAATAATCTCTACGTCTTTTGTGATTGGGCACTACAACCATGTTCTCTGCATTAGGATACATGATAGTGATCCTTTGGCTTCGCAAGCAAAGCTTTTCTTGCCACTATTTTCCTTAAAATCAAAGTTCATCTGTGAAATGAGACAAACTGGAATACTCCTAGTAATATTCATTCTTTTTGGTTGTTGGGCACTACAATCATGTGTTCCTTATTGGGATAAACGATATTGATGCTTTGGTTTTCCAAGAGAAGCTTTTCTTTCCATCATTTTCCATATAATCAAAGTCATCCATGAAATGAGACATACTTGGATATTCATAAAAATCTCCATTCTTTTTGTTCTTAGGCATTACAATCATGTTCACCTCATTGGGATATATGATATTGATTCTTTGGTTTGAGAAGAAAAGCTTTATTTTCCACCATTTTCCTTATAATTAAAGTTCATCCGTGAAATAAGACAAACTTAGATGCTCGTAATAATCTTTATTCTTTTTGTTGTTGGGCAATATAATCATGTTCACCTTATTGGGATACGCGATATTAATGCCTTGGTTTGGTAGGAAAACATTTTCTTTCCACCATTTTTCTTATAATTAAAGTCATATGTGAAATGAGACAAACCTAGATACTTATAGTAATCTCCTTTCCTTTTGTGATTGGGCTCTACAATCATGTTCTCCTTATTGGGATACACGATCTTGATTCTTTGGTTTGGCTAGAGAAGCTTTTCTTTCCACCATTTTCCCTATAATCAAAGTTTATCCATGAAATGAGACAAACTTGGATACTCATAATAATCTGCATTCTTTTTGTTGTTGGGAACTACAATCATGTTCACCTTATTGGGATACACGATACTGATGCTTTAGTTTAGCAAGCAAATCTTTTCTTTCCACCATTGTCCTTATACTTAAAGTTTATCTGTGAAATGAGACAAACTTGGGTACTTGTAATAAGCTCTACTCTTTTCATTATTGTGCACTACAATCTTGTTCTCCTCGTTGGGATACACGATCTTGATTCTTTTGTCGAGCAAGAGAAGCTTTTCTTTCCATCATTTTCCCTACAATCAATATTTATCTATGAAATGAGACAAACTTGGATTGTCATAATAATCTCCACTCCTTTTGTAATTAGACACTACAATCACGTTCTCCACATTAGGATACATGATATTGAAGCTTTAGTTTGGCAAGAAAAGCTTTTTTTTCTACTATTTTCCTTATAATTAAAGTTCTTATGTGGAATAAGGTAAACTTGGATGCTCATAATAATCTCCATTCTTTTTGTTGTTGGGCACTACGATCATGTTCTCCTTATTGGGATATGCAATATTGCTGCTTTGTTTAGCAGGAAATGTTTTTCTTTCCACCATTTTTCTTATAATTAAAGTTCATTCGTGAAATCAGACAAACTTGGATTATTGTAATAATCTCTATTTCCATTGCCTCTACACACAACAGCCATGTCCATCACATTATGATGCACGATAATGATGCTTTGGATTTGCAAGAAAAGCTTCTCTTTTCATCATTTTTCTTCCAATCAATGTTCATTTGAGAATGGAGACAAATTTGGATACCCATAATAATCTCATTTTTATTATTATTGGGCACTACAATTATGTTCTCCTCATTGGGATACATGATATTAATGCTTGGTTTAACATAAAAAGCTTTTATTTCTATCATTTTCCTTCTAATGAAAGTTCATCCGTGAAATGGAACAAACTTAGATTCTCGTAATAATGTCCATTTTTTTATGACTGGGCACTATAACCATGTTCTCTGCATTGGGATACATGATAGTGATCCTTTGCTTTGGCAAGAAAAGCTTTTCTTGGCACCATTTTCCTTATAATTGAAAATTCATCTTTGAAATGAGACAAACTTAGATTCTCATAATAATCTCTATTTCTTTTGTGATTGGGCACTACAACATGTTCTTCATTTTAGGATACATGATAGTGATCCTTTGGCTTGGCAAGAAAAGCTTTTCTTACCACCATTTTCCTTATAATCAAAGTTTATCCGAGAAGTGAGATAAACTTTGATACTTATAATAATCTCCATTCTTTTTGTTGTTGGGCACTAAAATCATGTTCTCCTCATTCGGATACACGCTATTGATGCTATGGTTTAGCAGGAAAAGCTTTTCTATCCACTATTTTTCTTATAGTTATGTTCATCTGTGAAATAAAAAAGACTTGGGTTCTCATAATAATCTCCATTTCTTTTATGAATGGGAACTGCAATCATGGTCTCCACATTGGGATACATAAGATTGATGCTTTAGATTTACAGGAAAAACTTTTCTTTCCACCATTTTCTTTCTAACTAAAGTTTATGCATGAAATGAGACAAACCGAGATTCTTATAATAATCTCCATTTCCTTTATGATTGCTCACAAAGCTATTTCCTCCACATTGGGATACATGACATTGATGCTTTGGATTCGCAAGAAAAGCTTTTCTTTTCACCATTTTTCTTATATTCAACTTTCATTCGAGAAATAAGAGAAACTTCAATACTAATAATAACCTTATTTGTTTTTATTATTGCACTCTACAATCATGTTCTCCTCATTAGAATACACGATATTGATGCTTGGATTAGTAAGAAAAGCTTTTCTTTATAATAAAAGTTCATCCGTGAAATAAGCTAAACTTAAATTCTCATAATAATCTCCATGTCTTTTGTGATTGGGCACTACAACCATGTTATCTACATTGGGATACATAATAGTGATCCCTTGGCTTCCAAAGAAAAGCTTTTCCATGGCACTATGTTATCTAATACAAACCTACATACTTATGATAATCTCTATTCTTTTCGTTGTTAGGCACTACAATCATGTTCTCCTCGTTGGGATATATGATGATACCGATGCTTTGGTTTAGCAAGAGAAGCGATTATTTTAATCGTTTTCCTTATAATCAAAGTTTATTCATGAAATGAGACAAACTTGGATACTCATAATAATCTCTATTTCTTCTGTGATTGGACACTGCAACCATGTTATCCTCATTGGGATATATGATAGTGATGCTTTGGCTTGGCAAGAAAAGCTTTCTTTCCACCATTTCCCTTATAATCAATATTGTCTAGCAAATGGGTCCAACTTAGATTCTCATAATACTCTTTTTTTTTTTTTGTGTTTGTGCAATGCAATCACGTTCTCCACATCAGGATATACGATATTGATGCTTTGGATTACAAGAAAAGCTTTTCTTTCCTCTATTTTCCTTATAATCAAAGTTCATCTATAAAATAAGACAAACTTTGATACCCGTAATAATCTCCATTCCTTTTGTTGCTGGGCAATACAATCATGTTCACCTCATGGGACACATGATATTGATGCCTCGGTTTGGCAAGGAAAATATTTTTTCCACCATTTTCCTTATAATTAAAGTTCATCCATGAAATGAGACAAACTTGTATACTTGTAATAATCTCCATTCATTTCATTATTGTGTGCTGCAATCATGTTCTCGTCATTGGGATACATGATATTGATTCTTTGCTCTGGCAAGATAAGCTTTTCTTTTCACTATTTTCCCTATAATGAAAGTTTATCCATGAAATAAGATAAAATTGGATTCTTATAATAATCTTCACTATTTTTGTGATTGGGAACTACAATCATGTTCTCTACATTAGGATACATGATATTGAAGCTTTGGTTTGGCAAGAAAAGCTATTTTCCACCATTTTTCTTATAATCTAAGTTATTCTATTAAATAAGACAAACTTGGATACTTGTGATAATCTCCATTGTTTTCATTGTTAGGCACTACAATCATGTTCTCCTTATTGGGATGCACAATATTGATGCTTTGTTTAGTAGGAAATGCATTTCTTTCCACCATTTTCTTTATAATTAAAGTTTATCAGTGAAATAAGATAATCCTAGATTATTGATTGCGCACTACAAGCTGTCCTTTACATCATGATGCACAATATTGATGCTTTGGATTTGCAAGAAAAGCTTTTCTTTCCACAATTATCCTTATAATCAATGTTTGTCCAGCAAATGAGTCAAACTTGGATTCTTGTAATAATCTCTATTGTTTTTGTGTTTAGGCAATACAATCATGTTCTCCACATTGGGATGCACGATATGGATGCTTTAGATTTTCAAGAAAAGCTTTTCCTTCCATAATTTTCCTTATAATTAGTGTTCATCTGAGAAATGAGATAAACTTGGATACTTATAATAATCTCTTTTTTTTGGGTTATTTGGTAGTACAGCCATGTTCTCCTTATTGGGATACACGATATTAATGCTTGGTTTGGCAAGAAAAGCTTTTCTTTCCGCCATTTTCCTTATAATTAAAGTTCATCTGTGAAATGAGACAAACTTAGATTCTCATAATAATATCCATTTCTTTTGTGATTAGGCACAACAACCTTATTCTCTACATTGGATACATGATATTGATCCTTTGGCTTGGCAAGAAAAGCTTTTCTTGCCACCATTTTTCTCATAATCAAAGTTCATCCATGAAATGAGACAAGCTTGGATATTTATAATAATCTCCATTCTTTTTATTATTAGGCACTATAATCATGTTCTCCTTATTGGGATACATGATATCGATGCTTTGGTTTAGCAAGAAAAGCTTTTCTTTCCTCTATTTTCTTTATAGTACATGTTCATCAATGAAATGAAAAAAACTTGGATTCTCATAATAACCTCTATTTTTTTATGATGGGGCACTAGAAACATATTCTCCATATTAGGATACACGAGATGGATTCTTTGGATTTGCAGGAAAAGCTTTTCCTTCCACCATTTTCTTTCTAATTAAAGTTTATTCATGATATGAGATAAACCTGGATTCTTTTAATAATCTCTATTTCCATTGTGATTGCACATTAGAACTATTTCCTCTATTTGGATACACAACATTGATGCTTTGGATTTACAAGAAAAGCTTTGCTTTCCACTATTTTCCTTATAATCAACATTTATCCAAGAAATGAGAGAAATTTAGATACTCATAATAATCTCATTTCTTTTTATTATTATGCACTATAAACATGTTCTCCTCATTGGGATACACGATATTGATGCTTAGTTTCGCAAGAAAAGCTTTTTTTTCCACCATTTTCCTTATAATTAAAGTTCTTCCATGAAATGAGAGAAACTTAAGTTCTCATAATAATCTCCATGTCTTTTGCAATTAGGCACTATAACCAAGTTCTCTGCATTGGGATACATGATAGTGATCCTTTGGCTTCACAAGAAGAGATTCTCTTGCCACCATTTTCCTTAAAATCAAAGTTCATCTGTGAAATGAGACAAACTTGGATACTCATAATAATATTCATTTTTTTGGCTGCTGGGCAGTACAATCATGTTCACTTCATTGAGATACGTGATATTGATGCTTTGGTTTTGCAAGAAAAGCTTTTCTTTCCACCATTTTCCTTATAATTAATACTCATCTATGAAATGAGACACGCTTGGATACTTACAAGAATCTCAATTCTTTTTATTGTTAGGCATTACAATCATGTTCACCTCATTAGGATATACGATATTGATGCTTTGGTTTGAGAAGAATAGCTTTCTTTTCCACCATTTTCCTTATAATTAAAGCTTATCTATGAAATAAGACAAACTTGGGTAGTCGTAATAATATTTATTCTTTTTGTTATTGGGTAATACAATCATGTTCATCTCATTGGGATACACGATATTGATGCCTTGCTTTAGTAGGAAAACATTTTCTTTCCACCATTTTCCTTATAATTAAAGTTCATATATGAAATGAGACAAACCTGGATACTCGTAGTAATCTCCACTCTTGTTGTGATTGGGCTCTACAATCATGTTTTTCTCATTGGGATACATGATCATGATTCTTTGGTCTGGCCAAAAATGCTTTTCTTTTCCACCATTTTCCCTATAATCAAAGTTTATCCATAAAATGAGACAAACTTGGTTACTCATAACAATCTCCATTCTTTTTGTTGTTAGGATCTATAACCATGTTCACCTCATTAGGATACAAGATATTAATGCTTTGTTTTGGTAATCAAAACATTTTTTTCCATATTTTCCTTAAAATTAAAGTTCATCCGTGAAATGAGACAAACCTAGGTACTCATAATAATCTCTACTCTTTTCATTATTGTGCATCGCAATCTTGTTCTCCTCATTGGGATACACGATCTTGATTCTTTTGTCTGGCAAGAGAAGCTTTTCTTTCCATTATTTTCCCTATAACCAAAGTTTATCCATGAAATAAGACAAACTTGGATTGTCGTAATAATCTCCATTCTTTTTGTAATTAGGCACTACAATCATGTTCTCCACATTAGGATACACAATATTAAAGCTTTGGCTTTGCCAAAAAAGCTTTCTTTTCTACCATTTTCCTTGTAATCAAAGTCCTTATGTGGAATGAGATTAACTTGGATACTCGTTATAATCTCCATTCTATTTGTTGTTGGGCATTGTGATCATGTTGTCCTTACTGGGATACATGATATTGCTGCTTTGTTTAGCAAGAAATGTTTTTCTTTCCACCATTTTCCTTATAATTAAAGTTTATCCATGAAATAAGACAAACATGGTTTATTGTAATAATCTCTATTTCCTTGCAATTGCGCACTATAGCCATGTCCTTTACATTATGATGCATGATATCGATGCTTTAAATGTGCAAGAAAAGCTTTTCTTTCCATCATTTTTCTTCTAATCAATGTTTATTCGAGAATGGAGATAAACTTGGATACCTATAGTAATCTCTTTTTTTTTATTATCGGGCACTACAATTATGTTCTCCTCATTAGGATACATGATATTAATGCTTGATTTGGCAGGAAAAGCTTTTCTTTCCATCATTTTCCTTCAAATTAAAGTTTATTTGTGAAATAGAATGAACTTAGATTCTCATAATAATTTTCATTTCTTTTGTGATTGGGCACTACAACCATGTTCTCTGCATTGGGATACATGATAGTGATCCTTTGCCTTGGCAAGAAAAGCTTTTCTTGCCACCATTTTCCTTATAATCAAAGTTTATCTGTGAAATGAGGTAAACTTTGATACTCATAATAATCTCTATTCTTTTGGTTGTTAGGCACTACAATCATGTTTTCCTCATTGGGAAACATGAAATTAATGGATTGTTTTATAGGAAAAGTTTTTCATTCCACTATTTTCCTTGTAATTAAAGTTCATCCATGAAATAAAACAAACTTGGGGTCTCATAATAATCTCCATTCCTTTTGTGATTGGGCAGTGCAACCATGTCCTCCCCATTAGGATGTATGATAGTGATGCTTTGGCTTGGCAAGAAAGCTTTTCTTTCCACCACTTTCTTATAATCAATGTTTGTTTAGCAAATAAGTCAAACTTGGATTCTTATAATAATCTGCATTCTTTTTACGATTGGGCAATACAATCACGTTTTCCACTTCGAGAAATATGATATTAATACTTTAGATTTGCAAGAAATGTTTTTCTTTTCACTATTTTTCTTATAAGCAAAGTTCATCCATGTAATGAGACAAACTTGGATACTCATGACAATCTCCAATCTTTTTGTTGTTGGGAACTATAATCATGTTCACCTTATTGGGAGACATAATATTAATGCTTTGGTTTGGCAAGCAAAGCTTTTCTTTCCACTATTTTTCTTATAATTATAGTTCATCCATGGAATGAGACAAATATGGACTTGTAATAATCTCCATTCTTTTCATTATTGTACATTACAATCATGTTCCACTTATTGGGATACACGATCTTGATTCTTTCATTTGGCAAGAAAAGCTTTTCATTCCACCATTTTTTCTATAATCAAAGTTTAGCCGCGAAATGAGACAAATAAGGATTTTCGTAATAATCTCCACTATCTTTATGATTGGGCACTACAGTCATATTTTACACATTAGGATACATCATATTGAAGCTTTGGTTCGGCAAGAAAAGCTTTTTTTTTACTATATTCCTTATAATCAATGTTTATCTGTGAAATGACACCAACTTGGATACTCAAAATAATCTCCATTCCTTTTGTTGTTGGGCACTATAATCATATTCTTCTTATTGGGATACACGATATTGATGCTTTGTTTAGCAGGAAATGCTTTTTTTTCTACCATTATCTTTATAATTAAAGTTCATTCGCAAAATAAGACAAACCTGGATTCTCTTAATAATCTCCCTTTCATTTGTGACTGCGCATTACAACCATGTCCTCTAATTAGGATGCACGATATTGATGCTTTAGATTTGCAAGTAAAGTTTTTCTTTCTACCATTTTCCTTTCAAAAAAGTTCATTTGTGAAAAGAGACAAACTTGGATACTCGTAATAATCTCTATTCTTTTTATTTTTGGACACTACAATCATGTTCTTCTCATTGGGATACATGATATTGATGCTTTGGTTTAGCAGGAAAAGTTTTTCTTTCCACTATTTTCTTTATAATTAAAGTTCATCCATAAAATGAGGCAAACCTGGATTCTTGTAATAATCTCCACTTCCATTATGGTTGTGCATTACAACCATGTCCTCCATATTGGGATACGTGATATTAATGCTTTGGATTTGCAAAAAAAGCTTTTTTTCCATAATTATCCTTAAAATCAATGTTTGTCCAACAAATGAGTCAAACTTGGATTCTTGTAATAATCTTTATTCTTTTTGTGATTGGGCAATAGAATCATATGCTCCATATTTGGATGCATGATATTGATGCTTTGGATTTGCAAGAAAAGCTTTTCCTTCCATAATTTTCCTTATAATCATTGTTCATCCGAGAAATGGGACAAATGTGGATACCCATAATAATCTTTTTTTTTGTTATTAGGTGCTGCAATCATGTTCTCCTTTTAGGATACACGATGTTGATGCTTGGTTTGTCAAGAAAATCTTTTCTTTCCACCATTTTCCTTATAATTAAAGTCCATCTGTCAAATGAAATGAACTTAGATTCTTACAATAATCTCCATTTCTTTTGTGCTTTGGCATTACAACAATGTTCTTTGCATTGGGATACATGATAATGATCCTTTGGGTTAGCAAGAGAAGCTTTTCTTGCCACCATTTTCCTTTTAATCAAAGTTTATCTGTGAAATGAGACAAACTTGGATGCTCATAATAATCTCCATTCTTTTTATTGTTGGGCACTACAATTATGTTTTTCCCATTGGGATACATGATGTTGATGCTTTGGTTTAGCAGGAAAAGCTTTTCTTTCCACTATTTTCCTCATAGTTAATGTTCATCACTGAAATGAGAAAAAGTTAGGTTCTTATAATAATCTCTATTTCTTTTGCATTTAGGCACTACAATCATGTTTTCCATATTGGGATCGATGAGATTAATGCTTTGGATTTACAGGAAAAGTTTTTTTTTCCACTACTTTCTTTTGAATTAAAGTTTATTTGTGAAGTGAGACAAACCTAGATACTTTTAATAATCTCCCTTTCCATTTTGATTGTGCACTAGAACCATTTCCTCCACCTTGGGACACATGACATTGATGCTTTGGATTTGCAAGAAAAGCATTTCTTTCCACCATTTTCCTTATAATCAATGTTCAGCTGAAAAATGAGACAAACTTGGATACTCATAATAATCTCATTTCCTTTTTTTATTGTGCACTACAAACATCTTCTCCTCATGGGGATACATGATATTGATGCCTAGTTTAGCAAGAAAAGCTTTTTTTTTCACCATTTTCCTTATTATTAAAGTTAATCCATGAAGTGAGAGAAACTTAGACTTTCCATGTCTTTTCTGATTAGGCACTACGACCAGGTTCTCTGTATTGGGATACATGATAGTGATCCTTTGGTTTCACAAGAAAAGCTTTTCTTGCTACTATTTTCCTTGTAATCGAAGTTTATCTATGAAATGAGACAAACTTGGATACTCATAATAATCACCATTCTTTTTGTTATTGGGCACTACAATTATGTTCTCCTCATTGGGATACACGATATTGATGCTTTGGTTTGATAACAAAAGCTTTTCTTTCCACCATTTTCCTTATAATCAAAGTTCATCCGTGAAATAAGACAAAGTAGGATACTAGTAACAATCTCCATTCTTTTTGTTATTAGGGACTACAATCATGTTCACCTCATTAGGATACACGATATTGATGCTTTGGTTTAGCAAGGGAAGCTTTCCTTTCCAGCATTTTCCTTATAATTAAAGTTCATCCATGAAATGAGACAAACTTGGGTACTCGTAATAATCTCTGTTCTTTTTGTTGTTGGCCAACACACTCATGTTCACCTTATTAGGTCACATGATATTGATTCCTTAGTTTGGCAAGAAAACATTTTCTTTCCACTATTTTCCCTATAATTAAAGTTCATTCATGAAATAAGACAAACCTGGATACTTATAGTAATCTCCATCCTTTTTGTGATTGGGCTCCATAATCATGTTCTTCTTATTGGGATACATGATCTTGATTCTTTAGTCTAGCCAGAGAAGTTTTTCTTTTCACCGTTTTTCTTATAATCAAAGTTTATTCGTTAAATGAGACAAACTTGGATACTCGTAACAATCTCCATTCTTTTTGTTATTGGGAACTACAATCATGTTCACCTCATTGGAATGCATGATATCGATGCTTTGGATTGGCAAGGAAAGCTTTTCTTTCCACCATTTTCCTTATAATTAAAGTTCATCTCTGAAATTAGAGAAACTTGGATACTCATAATAATCTCTATTCTTTTTATTATTATGCATTGTAATCATGTTATCCTCATTAGGATACACGATCTTGATTCTTTAGTCCAGCAAGGAAAGTTTTTCTTTCCACTAATTTCCCTATAATCAAAGTTTACCTGTGAAATTAGGCAAACTTGGATTCTCGTAAGAATCTCCACTTTTTTGTGATTGGGCACTAAAATCATGTTCTAAACATTAGTATACACGATATTAAAGCTTTGGTTTGGCAAGAAAAGCTTTTTTTTTCCATCGTTTTTCTTATAATCAATGTTCATCTACGAAATGATACAAACTTGGATACTCATAATAATCTCCATTCTTTTTGTTGTTACGCACTATGATCATGTTCTCCTCATTAGGATACGCGATATTGATGCTTTGTTTAGTAGGAAATGCTTTTCTTTTCACCATTTTCTTTATAATTAAAGTTCATCCATGAAATAAGACAAACCTAGATTCTTGTAATAGTCTCCATTTTCATTGTGATTGTGCACTACAATCATGTCTTCCACATTGGGATGCATGATATTGATGGTTTGGATTTGCAAGAAAAATTTTTCTTTCTACCATTTTCCTTGTAAAAAAATTCATCTATGAAAAGACACAAACTGGGATACTCATAATAATCTCTATTTTTTTGTTGTTAGGCACTACAACCTCCACATTGGGATACATGATATTAAGGCTATAAGGTAGTAGGAAAAGCTTTTCCTTCGACCATTTACTTTATAATTAAAGTTCATCCATGAAACAAGGCAAACTTGGATTCTTGTTATAATCTTTATTTCCATTGTGATTGTGCACTATAACCATGTCCTCCACATTGGGATAAATGATATTAATGCTTTAGATTTGCCAAAAAAGCTTTTTTTTCGACAATTATCCTTATAATTAAAGTTTATCCAACAAATGAGTCAAACTTGGATTCTTATAACAATCTCTATTCCTTTTGTGATTGGGCAATGCAATCATGTTCTCCACGTTGGGATTCATAATATTAATGGTTTAGATTTGTAGGAAAAGCTTTTCTTTCCACCATTTTCCCTAGAATTAGTGTTCATTCAAGAAATGAGACAAACTTGGATACTTATGATAATCTCATTTTTTTTGTTGGGCACTACAATCATGTTCTCCTTATTGGGATACATGATATTGATGCTTGGTTTGGCAAGAAAATCTTTTCTTTCCACCATTTTTCTTATAATTAAAGTTCAATTGTGAAATGAGACAAGCTTAGATTCCCATAATAATCTCCATTCCTTTTGGGATTGGGCACTACAACCATGTTCCCCGCATTGGGATACATGATAGTGATCCTTTGGCTTGGCAAGAAAAGCTTTTCTTACCACTTTCCTTATAATCAAAGTTCATCCATAAAATAAGACAAACTTAGATATTCATAATAATCTCCAATCTCTTTTTTGTTGGGCACTACAATCATGTTCTCTTCATTCGAATACACAATACTAATGCTTTGGTTTAGTAGGAAAAGCTTTTTTTTCCACTATTTTCCTCATAGTTAATGTTCAGCAGTGAAATGAAAGAAACTTGGGTTCTCATAGTAATCTCCATGTCTTTTGTGGTTGGGCAATCATGTTCTCCACATTAGGATACAAAAGATTGAAGCTTTGGATTTACAAGAAAAACTTTGTGTTCCACTATTTTGTTTCTAATTAAAGTTTATCTAAAAAATGAGACAAACCTAGATTCTTTTAATAATCTCCATTTCCATTGTGATTGCGCACTAGAACCATTTCCTCCATATTGGGATACACGACATCAATGCTTCTAGCCTGCAAGAAAAGCTTTTTTTCCACCATTTCCCTTATAATCCATGTTTATTCAAGAAATGAGAAAAACTTGGATACTCATAATAATCTCATTTTTTTTATTATTACGCACTACAAACATGTTCTCCTCATTGGGATACACGATATTGGTGCTTGGTTTGGTAAGAAAAGCTTTTCTTTCCACCATTTTCCTTATAATTAAAGTTTATCCTCGAAATAAGGCAAACTTATATTCTCGTCATAATCTCCATGCCTTTTGTCATCGGGCACTACAACGATGTTCTCTGCATTGGGATACATGATAGTGATCCTTTGGCTTTACAATAAAAGCTTTTTTTTCCATCATTTTCCTTATAATCGATGTTCATCTGTGAAATTAGACAAACTTGGATAATGGTAGTAGTCTCCATTTTTTTTTTTTGTTGGCCACTACAATCATGTTCTCCTTGTTAGGATACACGATATTGATGCTTTGGTTTGGCAAGAGAAGCTTTTCTTTCCACC
Organism: Adansonia gregorii; assembly: GCA_038382025.1. Taxonomy (NCBI): domain Eukaryota; kingdom Viridiplantae; phylum Streptophyta; class Magnoliopsida; order Malvales; family Malvaceae; genus Adansonia; species Adansonia gregorii. Next base: position 63,256 of record JBBYHO010432883.1, read on the forward strand.
ATTTTCTTTATAATCAATGTTTATCCGTGAAATAAGAGAAACTTGACACTCATAATAATCTCCATTCCTTTTATGATTGGGCACTGCAACCATGTTCTCCTTGTTGGGATGTATGATAGTTGATGCTTTGGCTTGGCAAAAAAAGCTTTTTTTTTCACCATTTCCCTTGTAATCAATTTTTGTCCAGCAAATGAGCCAAACTTGGATTCTTATAATAATCTCTATTCTTTTTGTGATTGGGCAATACAATCATGTTTTCCAGATCGAGGTGCATGATATTGATGCTTTGGATTGATAAGAAAAGTTTCCCTTTCCACCATTTTCCTTATAATCAAAGTTCATGCGTGAAATGAGACAAACTTGGTTACTAGTAACAATCTCCATTCTTTTAGTTTTAGGGCACTACAATCATGTTCACCTCATTAGTATAAACAATATTGATACTTGGTTTGGCAAGAAAAGCTTTTCTTTCAACCATTTTCCTTATAGTTAAAGTTCATCCGTAAAATGAAATAAACCTGTATACTCGTAGTAATCTCCATTCTTTTTGTTATTGTACACTACAATCATATTCTCCTCATTAGGATACACGATTTGGATTCTTTGGTTTGGCAAGAAAAGCTCATTTTCTACCATTTTCCTATAATTAAAATTCATACGTGAAATGAGACGAAGTTTGATTCTCGTAATAATCTCCACTCTTTTTGTTGTTGGGCACTACAATCATGTTCTCCACATTAGAATATATGATATTGAAGCTTTGGTTCGGCAAGAAAAGCTTTTTTTTTCCACCATTTTCCTTATAATCAAAGTGCTTTTATGATACTCATAATAATGTCCATTCTTTTTGTTGTTGGGCAATATGATCATGTTCTCCTAATTGGGATACACGATATTGAAGCTTTGTTTAGCAGGAAATGCTTTTTTCCACTATTTTTTTATAGTTAAAGTTCATATGTGAAATAAGACAAACTTGGATTCTTATAATAATCTCCGTTTCCATTGTTATAGTGCACTACAACCATGTCCTCCATAGTAGGATACATAATATTAATGCTTTAGATTTGCAACAAAAGTTTTTCTTTCCATAATTTTCCTTATAATCAATGTTCATCTGAGAAATGGAACAAACTTGGATGCCCATAATAATCTCATTTCTTTTTATTTTTGAGCACTATAATCATGTTCTCCTTGTTGGGATACACGATATTAATGCTTGGTTTAGCAAGAAAATCTTTTCTTTCCACTATTTTTGTTATAATTAAAGTTCATCCATGAAATAAGACAAACTTAGATTCTTGTAATAATCTCCATTTCTTTTGTGATTGGGCACCACAACCATGTTCTCTGCATTGGGATACATGATAGTGATCCTTTGGCTTGGTAAGAAAAGCTTTTTTTGCCACCATTTTCCTTATAATCAAAGTTCATCTGTGAAATTAGACAAACTTGAGTACTCATAATAATCTCTATTCTTTTTGTTGTTTGGCACTATAATCATGTGCTCCTCGTTGGGATACACGATATTGATGCATTGGTCTGGTAGGAAAAGCTTTTTTTCCATTATTTTCTTTTTAATTAAAGTTGATCCATGAAATGAAACAAACTTGGATTCCTATATTAATCTTCATTCTTTTTGTGATTGGGCACCATAACAATGTCTTCCACTTTGGGATACACAATATTGATGCTTTGGTTTGGCAAGAAAAGCTTTTGTTTCCACCATTCCCTCATAATAAAGTTTATCTATGAAATAAGATGAAGTTGGATTCTCATAATAATCTCCATTCCTTTTGTGATTGGCCATTGTAATCATGTTCTCCTCATTGGGATATATGATAGTGATGCTTTGGCTTGGTAAGAAAAGCTTTTCTTTCCACCATTTTCTTATAATCAATGTTTATTTAGCAAATGAGTTAAACTTGGTTTCTTATAATAATCTTTATTTTTTTTGTGATTAGGGAATGCAATCATGTTTTCTACATCAGGATACACGATATTGATGCTTTGGATTTGTAAGAAAAGTTTTTCTTTCCACCATTTACCTTGTAATCAAAATTCATCCATGAAATGAGACAAACTTAGATACTCATAACAATCTCCATTCTTTTTATTGTTAGGCACTACAATCATGTTCACTTTATTAGTATACACAATATTGATGCTTTGGTTTGGTAAGCAAAGCTCTTCTTTTCACCATTTTCCTTATAATTAAAGTTCATCTGCGAAATGAGACAAACCTAGATAGTCGTTATTCTTTTTGTTATTATGCACTGCAATCATGTTCTGCTCACTGGGATACACGATCTTGATTCTTTAGTCTAGCAAGAAAAGCTTTTCTTTCCACCATTTTCCCTATAAACAAAGTTCATCTATGAAATGAGACAAATTTGGGTTCTTATAATAATATCCACCCTTTTTGTGATTAGGCACTACAATCATGTTCTCACATTAGGATGCATGGTATTGAAGCCTTGGCTTGGGCAAGAAAGCTTTTTTTTCCTACCTTTTTCCTTATAATTAAAGTTCACCCGTGAAATATGACACTTGAATACTTGTAATAATCTCCATTTTTTCTGTTGTTGGGCACTATAGTCATGTTCTCCTTATTGGGATACGTGATATTAATGGTTTGGTTTAGTAAGAAATACTTTTTTCCACCATTCTCTTTATAATTAAAGTTCATCCATGAAATGAAACAAACTTAGAATCTTGTAATAATCTCTATTTCCATTGTGATTGCGCAATACAACTGTGTCCTCCACATTGGAATACACGATATTGATGCTTTGGATTTGTAAGAAAAGTTTTTCTTTCTGCCATTTTCCTTTTATAAAAGCCCATCCGTGAAAAAAGACAAACTTGTAAACTCATGATAATCTCCATTCTTTTTGTTGTTGGGCACCGCAATCATGTTCTCTTCATTGGGATACACGATATTGAAGCTTTGGTTTAGTTGGAAAAGCTTTTCTTTCCACCATTTTCATTATATTTATAGTTCATCCGTGAAATAAGCAAGCTCAGATTCTCGTAATAATCTCTATTTCCATTGCAATTGTGCACTACAACCATGTCCTCCATATTAGGATACACGATATTAATGTTTTGGATTTGCAAAAAAAGCTTTTCTTTCCATAATTTTCCTTATAATCAACGTTTGTCTAAGAAATGAGACAAACTTGGATACCTATAACAATCTCATTTCTTTTTATTATTGCGCACTACAATTATGTTTTCCTCATTAGCATACACGAAATTAATGCTTGGTTTGGGAAGAAAAGCTTTTCTTTTCACTATTTTCCTTATAATTAAAGTTCATCCATGAAATAAGACAAGCTTAGATTCTTGTAATAATCTTCATTTTTTTTGTGATTGGATACTATAACCATGTTCTTCGCATTGGGATACATGACAGTGATCCTATTCCTTGGCAAGAAAAGCTTTTCTTGCCACGTTTGTCCTTATAATCAAAGTTTATCCATAAAATCAGACAAACTTGGATACTTGTAACAATCTTTAGTCTTTTTATTATTAGGCATTGTAATCATGTTCTCCTCATTAGGATACACGATCTTGATATTTTGGTTTAGCATAAAAAGCTTTTCTTTCCACTATTTCCCTTATAATTCAAGTTTATATGTGAAATGAAATAAACTTGGATTCTTGTAATAATCTCCATTTTGTGATTGGGCACTACAACCATGTCCTTCATATTGTGATACACAATACTAATGTTTTGGTTCGGCAAGAAAGGGCTTTTTATCTAGCATTTCCTTATAATTAATGTTCATCCATGAAATAAGACAAAATAGGATTCTCATAATAATCTTTATTCCTTTTGTGATAGGCACTACAACCATGTTCTCCTTATTGGGATACATGAAAGTGATGCTTTGGCTTGGTAAGGAAAGCTTTTCTTTATAATCAATAGTTGTCCAACACATGAGTCAAACTAGGACAGTCGTAATAGTCTCTATTTTTTTTGTGATTAGGCAATATAATCATGTTCTCCACATTAGGATACACGATTTTGATGCTTTGGATTTTAAAGAAAAGCTTTTCTTTCCACCGTTTTTCTTATAATCAAAGTTCATCCATAAATAAGACAAACTTGGATACTCATAATAATCTCTATTCCTTTTGTTGTTGGCCACTACAGTCATGTTCATTTCATTATGATACATGATATTGATGCTTTGGTTTTGCAAGAAAAGCTTTTCTTTTCACCATTTTCCTTTAATTAAAGTTTATTCATGAAATGAGGCAAACTTAGATACTTATAACAATCTCCATTCTTTTTGTTGTTGCGCGCTACAATAATGTTCACCTCATTGCGATACACAATATTGATGCTTTGGTCTGGCAAGAAAAGCTTTTCTTTACACTATTTTCCTTATAATTAAAGCTCATCTGTGAATTAAGACAAACCTGGAAACTCTTAATAATCTCCATTCTTATTGTTATTGTGCACTGTAATCATGTTCACCTCATTGGGATACATAATATTGATGCGTTGTTTTGGTAAGAAAAGCTTTTCTTTCCACCATTTTCCCTGTAATTAAAGTTTATCTGCGAAATGAGAGAAATTTGGATACTCGTAATAATCTCTATTCTATTTATTATTGTGCACTAGACTCATGTTCTCCTCATTGGGATACATGATCTTGATTCTTTGGATTGTCAAGAAAAGCTTTTCTTTGCACTATTTTTCTTGTAATTAAAGTTCATCTGTGAAATGAGACAAACCTTGATACTCATAATAATCTCCATTCTTTTTGTTATTGTACACTGCAATCATGTTCACCTCATTGGGATACACAGCATTAATGCTTTCATTTGGCAAGAAAAGCTTTTTTTTCCACCATTTTCCTTGTGATTAAAGTTTAACTGAGAAATGAGACAAATCTAGATACCCGTAATAATCTCTATTCTTTTTGTTATTGTGTAATGCAATCATGTTATCCTTATTGGGATACACGATCTTGATTCTTTGGTTTGGGAAGAAAAGCTTTTCTTTCTACCATTTTCCTAATAATAAAAGTTTATCCATAAAATGAGACAAAATTAGACTCTCATAATAATCCCCATTCTTTTTAATCTCCATTCTTTTTGTTCTTGTACACTGCAATCATGTTCACCTCATTGGGATACACAGTATTGATGCTTTTGTTTGGCAAGAAAAGCTTTTCTTTCCACCATTTTCCTTGTTATTGTGCAACGCAATCATGCTGTTCTTATTGGGATACATGATCTTAATTCTTTATTTGGGAAAAAAAGCTTTTCTTTCCACTATTTTCCCAATAATCAAAGTTTATCCATGAAATGAGACAAAATTAGATTCTCATAATAATCCCCATTCTTTTTGTTGTTGTACACTGTAATCATGTTCACCTCACTGGGATACACAGTATTGATGCTTTCATTTAGGAAGAAAAGCTTTTCTTTCCACCAGTTTCCTTGTAATTAAAGTTCATCTACAAAATGAAACAAACCTGGATACCCGTAATAATATCTATTCTTTTTGTTATTGTGCAATGCAATCATGTTGTCCTTATTGGGATACACGATCTTGATTCTCTGGTTTAGGAAGAAAAGCTTTTCTTTTCACCATTTTCCCAATAATCAAAGTTTATCCATGAAATGAGACAAAAATAGATTCTCATAATAATCCCTATTCTTTTTGTGATTGGGCACTACAATCATGATCTTCACATTAAGATAGGTGGTATTGAAGCTTTGGTTTGGCAAGAAAAAGTTTTTTTTTCATTGTTTCCCTTATAGTCAAAGTTCATTTGTCAAATGAGACAAACTTGAATACTAGTAGTAATCTCCATTCTTTTTGTAGTTGGGCACTATTACCATGTTTTCCTTTTTGGGATACGCAATATTGATGCTTTGTTTAGCAAAAAATACTTTTTTTTACCATTTCCTTTATAATTAAGGTTCATTCATGAAATGAGAAAAAACCTGGATTCTTTTAATAATCTCCATTTCCACTATGATTGCACACTACAATCGTGTCCTCTACATTGGGGTACATGGTATTGATGCTTTTGATTTGCAAGAAAAGTTTTCCTTTCTACCATTTTCCTTTGTTAAAAGTCCATCCATGAAAAGAGACAAACTTGGATACTCGTAATAATCTCCATTTTTTTTGTTGTTAGGCACTACAATCATGTTCTTCTTATTGGGATACATGATATTGATTCTTTGGTTTAGTAGGATAAGCTTTTGTTTCCACCATTTTCTTTATAAATAAAGTTTATCATTGAAAAGAGGTAAACCTGGATTCCTGTAATAATCTCCAATAGCATTAAAATTGCACACTACAACTATGTCCTCCACATTGGGATACTTAATAATGATCATTTGGCATGGCAAGAAAAGCTTTTTTTTTCCATCATTTTCCTTATAATTAAAGTTCATCCGTGAAATGAGACAAACTTAGATCCTGTAACAATCACTATTTCTTTTGTGATTGGGCACTATAACCATGTTCTCCTCATTGGGATATATGATAATGATCCTTTCATGTGAAAGAAAAGCATTTTTTGTCGCCATTTTTTTTATAATCAAAGTTTATCCATGAAATGAGACAAACTTGGATACTCATAACAATCTCCATTCTCTTTTTGTTAGGCACTACAATCATGTTCATCTTATTAGGATACATGATATTGATGCTTTGCTTTGGTAAAAAGAGCTTTTTTTCCACCATTTTCCTTGTAATTGAAGTTCATCTGTGAAATGAGACAAACTTATATACTCGTAATAATCTCCATGCTTTTTGTTATTACGCACTACAATTATGTTCTCCTCATTGGGATACACAATCTTGATTCTTTGGCTTGGTAAGAAAAGCTTTTCTTTCCACTATTTTCCTTATAATAGAAGTTCATATGTGAAATGAGACAAACTTGGATACTCATAATAATCTTCTTTCATTTTGTTGTTGGGCAATACAATCATGTTCTCCTCATTGGGATACATGATATTGATACTTTGGTTTTGCAGCAAAAGCTTTTCTTTCCACCATTTTCTTTATAATTAATGTTCATTCACGAAATGAGACAAACTTAGATTCTCATAATAATCTCCATTTCTTTTGTGATTAGGCACTACAACCATGTTCTCCACATTGGGATACACGACAGTGATCTTTTAGCTTGGCATGAAAAGCTTTTCTTGCAACAATTTTCCTTATAATCAAAGTTTATCTATGAATTAAGACAAACTTGGATACTCATAATAATCTTTATTCTTTTTGTTGTTGGGCACTACGATCATATTCTCTTCATTGGGATAGATGATATTGATGTTTTGGTTTGGTAAAAAAAGATTTTCTTTCCACCATTTTCCTTATAATTAAAGTTCATCTATGAAATAAAATAGACTTGGATACTCATAATAATCTCAATTCTTTCTATTTTTGGGCACCACGTTCATGTTCTCCTCATTGGGATACACGATATTGATGCTTTGGTTTAGCAAGAAATGATTTTTTTCCACCATTTTCCTTATAATTGAAGTTCATCCGTTAAATGAGACAAAGCTGGATTCTTGTACTAATCTCCGTTTCCATTATGATTGCGCATTACAACCATGTCCTCCATATTGGGATACACGATATTGATGCTTTAGATTTGCAAGAAAAATTTTTTTCTACCATTTTCCTTATAATAAAAGTTCATCCGTGAAATAAGACAAACTTGGATACTCATAATAATCTCTATTCTTTTTGTTGTTGGGCACTACAATCATGTTCTCCTTATTGGAATACATGATATTGATGCTTTGGTCTAGTAGGAAAAGTTTTTTTTTTCCACCATTTTCTTTATAATTAGAGTTCATCCGTGAAATAAGGCAAACCTGGGTTCTTGAATCTTCATTTCCATTGTGATTGCACACTATAACCATGCTTTCCACATTGGGATACATAATATTGAAGCTTCGAATTTACAAAAAAACCTTTTCTTCCCATAATTATCCTTATAATCAATGTTCTTTCAAGAAATGAGTTGAACTTGGATACTTATAATAATCTCATTTCTTTTTATTATTGCTTACTACAATCATGTTCTCTTTAGCATACATGATATTGATGCTTGGTTTGGTAAGAAAAGCTTTTCTTTCCACCATTTTTTAATTAAAGTTTATTCGTGAACTGAGACAAACTTAGATTCTCATAATAATCTCCACACTTTTGTGATTGGGCACTATAACCATGTTTTCTGCATTGGGATACATGATAGTGATCTTTTGGCTTAGCAAGAAAAGCTTTTCCTAGCACCATTTTCCTTATAATCAAAGTTCATCTGTAAAATGAGACAAACTTGGATACTCGTAATTATCTCTATTCCTTTTGTTATTGCGTGCTACAATCATGTTCTCCTTGTTGGGGTACACGATATTGATGCTTTCGTTTGGCAAGAAATGATTTTCTTCCCACTCTTTATAATCAATCTTCATCCGTAAAAAGAGATAAACTTTCATACTCGTAATAATCTCCATTCCTTCCATTATTGGGCACTACGATCATGTTTTGCTTATTGCGATACACGATATTGATGCTTTGGTTTAGCAGGAAATGCTTTTTTTTCTACCATTTTCTATATATTTGAAGTTCATCCATGAAATGTGATAAACTTGGATTCTCGTAATAATCTCCATTTTCATTGTGATCACACGCTACAACCATGCCCTTCACTTTTGGATACATGATATTGATGCTTTGAATTTGCAAGAAAAGTTTTTCTTTTTACCATTTTCCTTATAATAAAAGTTCATTTGTGAAATGAGACAAACTTGTATACGCATAATAATATGCATTCTTTTTTATGTTAGGCACTACAACATGTTCTTTTCATTGGGATACATAATATTGATGCTTTGGTTTTGTAGGAAAAGCTTTTCTTTCCACTATTTTCTTTATAATTATGGTTCAACCATGAAATAAGGCAAACCTGGATTATTGTAATAATATCCATTTCCATTGTGATTATGCACTACAACCATATCCTCCATATTGGGATACACGATATTGATGCATTGGATTTACAAAAAAGCTTTTTTTCCACAATGATGCTTATAATCAATGCTCATCCAAGAAATGAGATAAAGGTGGATACTCATAATAATCTCATTTTTTTTATTATTATGCACTACGATCTTGTTCTCCTCAATGGCATACAGGATATCGATGCTTGGTTTGGCAAGAAAATCTTTTCTGTCCACCATTGTCCTTATAATTAAAGTTTATCTGCGAAATAAGACAAACTTAGATTCTTGTAATAATCTTTATTTATTTCATAATTGGGCACTATAACCATGTTCTTTGCGTTGGGATACATGATAGTGATCTTTTGGCTACGTAAGGAAAGCTTTTCTTACCACCATTTTCTCTATAATCAATGTTCATCCGTGAAATAAGATAAACTTGGATACTTATAATAATCTCCATTCTTTTTGTTGTTAGGCACTATAATCATGTTCTCCTCATTGGGATACATAATCCTGATGCCTTAGTTTAGCACGAAAAGCTTTCTTTACTGCTATTTTCCTTATAATTAAAGTTTATCTATGAAATAAGGCAAACCTAGATTCTTGTAATAATCTCCATTTCCATTATGATTGTGCACTACAACCATGTCCTCCATATTGGGATACACGATATTGATGCTTTGGATTGCAAAAAAAGCTTTTCTTTCCATAATTATCCTTATAATCAAGGTTCATCCCAGAAATGAGACAAACTTAGATACTCATAATAATCTCATTTGTTTTCATTTTTGCGTACTACAATCATGTTCTGTTCATTAGCATAGACAATATTGATGCATGGTTTGGCAAGAAAAGCTTTTCTTTCCACCAATTTCCTTATAATTAAAGTTTATCCATGAAATGAGACAAACTTAGATTCACATCATAATCTCTATTTCTTTTGTGATTGGGCACTATAACCATGTTCTCTGCATCAGGATACATGATTGTCATACTTTGGCTTGCCAAGTTCATTCATAAAATAAGACAAACTTGGATACTCATAATAATCTCCATTCTTTTTGTTGTTAGGCACTAAAATCATGTTCTTCTCAATAGGATACACGATCTTGATTCTTTGGTTTAGCATGAAAAGCTTTTCTTTCCATAATTTTCCTTATAATTAAAGTTCATCTGTGAAATGAAACAAACTTGAATTCTAGTAATAAGCTCCATTCTTTTCATGATTGGGTACTGCAACCATGTCTTTTTCGTTGTGATACACGATACTGGTTGCTTGGTTTGGCAAGAAAAGCTTTTGTACCCACTATTTCTTTATAAGTAATGTTCATCCATGAAATGAAACAAAGTTGGATTCTTATAATAATCTCTATTTCTTTTGTAATTAGGCACTAAACCATGTTCTCCTCATTAGGATACATGATAGCGATGCTTTGGCTTGGCAAGAAAAGCTTTTCTTTCCAAATTTTTCTTTATAATCAACATTTGTCCAACAAATGAGTCAAACTTAGATTTTCGTAATAATCTCCAATCTTTTTGTGATTGGCTAATACAAAATGTTCTCCACATTGGGATACACGATATTGATGCTTTAGATTTTAAAGAAAAGCTTTTCTTTCTAATTTTCCTTATAATCAAAGTTTATCTATAAAATGAGACAAACTTGGATGCCTATAGCAATTCCATTCTTTTTGTTGTTGGGCACTACAATGATGTTCACCTCATTGGGATACACGATATTAATGCTTTGGTTTGGCAAGAAAGCTTTTCTTTCCACCATTTTCCTTATAATTAAAGTTTATCCCTAAAATGAGACAAATTTGGACACTCATAATAATCTCCATTCTTTTTATTATTGCGCACTACAATCATGTTCTCTTCATTGCAATACATGATCTTGATTCTTTGGTTTGGCAACAAAAGCTTTTCTTTCCACCATCTTCCCTATAATCAAAGTTCATCCATGAAATGAGATGAACTTGGAACATAATAATCTAGATTGTTTCTGTGATTGGGCACTACAATCATGTTCTCCATATTAGGATACACAATGTTGAAGGTTTGGTTTAACAAGAAAAGCTTTTTTTACCACCGTTTTGCTTATAATTAAAGTTCATCCATGCAATGGGACAAAATTAGATTGTCATAATAACTTGCACTTTTTTTTCTCAGGCACTATGATCATGTTCTCCTCATAGGAATACATGATATTGATGCTTTGTTTAGCATCCAAGTTCTTCCATGAAATGAAACAAACTTGGATTCATTCAATAATCTTCACACTTTTTGTGATTGGGCTTTACAATCATGTTCTCCATATTATGACATTGAAGCTTCTATTTGACAAGAAAAGCTTTTGTTTTTATCATTTTCCTCATAATTATAATTCATCCAAAAAATGGAGACAAACTTGGATACTCATAATAATCTCCATTCTTTTTGCTGTCTGGCACAAGATCATGTTCTCCTTATTAGGATATGTGATGTTGATGCATTGTTCAGTAGTAAATGCTTTTTTTTCCACCATTTTTTTATAACTAAAGTTCATCCGTGAAATAAGACAAACCTAAATTCTTGTAATAATCTCCATTTCCATTATGATTGCGCACTACAACCGTGTCCTCCTCATTGGGATACATGATATTGATACATTGGATTTGCAAGAAAGGCTTTTCTTTCTACCATTTTTCTTATAGTAAAAGTTCATCTATGAAATGAGATAGACATGGATAGTCAAAATAATCTCTACTCTTTTTGTTGTTGGGCACTACAATCATGTTCTCCTCATTGGAATGCATGGTATTGATGCTTTGGTTTAGTAGGAAAAGCTTTTTTTTTTTACCATTTTCTTTATAATTAAAGTTCATCTACAAAACAAGACAAACTTGGATTCATGTAATATTCTTCATTTCCATTATGAAATCACACTACAACCATGTCCTCCACATTAGGATATATGATATTGATGCTTTGGAATTGCCAGAAAAACATTTTTTCCACCATTTTCCTTATAATCAACATTCATTCAAGAAATGAGATAAACTTAGATACTCATAATAATCATATTTTCTTTTATTATTAGGCACTACAATCATGTTTTCCTCATTGGGATAACGATATTAAAGCTTGGTTTGGCAAAATGCTTTTCTTTCCACCAATTTCCTTATAATTAAAGTTCATTCGTGAAATAAGAAAAACATAGATTCTCATAAAAATCTCCATTTTTTTCTGATTGGGCTCTACAACCATGTTCTCCGCATTGGTATACATGATAGTGATCCTTTGGCCTAGCAAGAAAAGCATTTCTTGCAATCATTTTCCTTATAATCAAAGTTCATTCACGAAATGAGACAAACTTGGATACTCGTAATAATCTCCATTCTTTTTGTTGTTGGGCACTACAATCATATTCTCTTTATTAGGATACACAATATTGATGCTTTGGTTTGGCAAGAAAAGCTTTTCTTTCCACTATTTTCATTACAATCAAAGGTCATCTATGAAATGAGACAAATTTAGATACTCGTAACAATCTCCATTTTTCTATTGTTGGGCACTACGATCATGTTCTCTTTATTGGGATACACGATATTGATGTTTTGGTTTAACAAGAAATACTTTTCCTTCCACCATTTTCTTTATATTAAAGTTCATTCGTGAAATGAGAAAAACCAGGATTCTTATAATAATCTCTATTTTCATTATGAATACACACTACAACCATGTCCTCTCTATTGGGATACATGATATTGATGCTTTAGTCTAGCAAAAAAAGCTTTTTTTTCCACCATTTTCCTTATAATCAAAGTTCATCCATGAAATGAGATAAACCTGGATACTTGTAATAATCTCCATTCTTTTTGTTGTTGGGTAGTACAACCATGTTCTCCTTATTGGGATACACGATATTAATGCTTTTGTTCGATGGGAAATGCTTTTCTTTCCACCATTTTCTTTATAATTAAAGTGAATCCCTGAATTAAGACAAACTTGGATTCTCGTAATAATCCCCATTTCCATTGTGATGGCGTACTATAACTATGTCTTCCACATTTTGATACACGATATTGATGCTTTGGATTTGCAAGAAAAGTTTTTCTTTCTACCATTTTCCTTAAAGTTCATCTGTGAAATGAGATAAACATTAATACTCATAATAGTCTCTATTCTTTTTGTTGTTAGGTACTACAATCATATTCTCCTCATGGGGATTCACAATATTGATGCTTTGATTTAGTAGGAAAATCTTTTCTTTACACCATTTGGTTTACAAGTAAAGTTCATCCGTGAAATGAGGCAAACTTGGATTCTTGTAATAATCTCCATTTCCATTGTGATTGCGCACATAACCATGTCCTCCACCTTGGGATGCACGAGATTGATGCTTTGGATATGCAAAGAAACCTTTTCTTTCCACAATTATCCTTACAATCAACATTCATCCAAAAAATGAGACAAACTTGGATACTCATAATTATCTTATTTTTTTTTATTATTGCGCACTATAATCATGTTCTCCTCATTGGCATACACGATATTGATGCTTGGTTTGGCAAGAAAAGCTTTTCTTTCCACCATTGTCCTTATAATTAAAGTTCATCCATGAAATAAGGCAAATTTAGATTCTCATAATAATCTCTGTTTTTTTTTGTGATTAGGCACTATAACCATGTTCTCCGCATTAGGATACATGATAGTGATACTTTGGTTTGGCAAGTTTATTCATGAAATGAGATAAACTTGGATGCTCATAATAATCTCCATTTTTTATGTTGTTTGGCACTACAATCATGTTCTCCTCATTAGGATACAGGGTCTTGATGCTTTGGTTTAGCAAGAAAAACTTTTATTTCCATTATTTTCTTTATAATTAATGTTCATCTATGAAATGAAATAAACCTGGATTCTTGTAATAATCTCCATTCTTTTTGTGATTGGCATTGCAACTATGTCTTCCTTATTGTGATACACGATACTGATGCTTTTGTTCGGCAAGAAAAGCTTTTGTATCCACCATTTCCTCATAATTAATGTTCATCCATGAAAAGAGACAAAGTTGGATTCTCATAATATCACCACTCCTTTTGTGATAGGCACTACAATCATGTTCTCCTCATTGGGATACATGATAGTGATACTTTGGCTTGGCAAGAAAAGCTTTTCCTTTCCTCATTTTCATTGTAATCAATATTTGTCTAACAAATGAGTCAAACTTGGATTCTCGTAATAATATCCATTCTTTCTATGATTGGGCAATATAATCATGTTCTCCACATTGGATACATGACATTAATGCTTTGGATTTTAAAGAAAAGCTTTTCTTTCCACCATTTTCCTTATAATCAAAGTTCATCTGTGAAATGAGACAAACTCAGATACTAGTAACAATCTCCATGTTTGCCTCATTGGGATACACGATATTGATGCTTTGGTTTGGCGAGAACGCTTTTCTTTTCACCATCTTCCTTATAATTAAAGTTCATTCGTGAAATAAGACAAACTAGGATACTCATAGCAATCTCCATTCTTTTTGTTATTGCACACTATAATCGTGTTCTCCTCATTGGGATACACAGTCTTGATTCTTCGGTTTGGCAAGAATAGCTTTTCTTTCCACCATTTTCCCTATAATCAAAATTCATCCATGAAATGAGATAAACTTGGATTCACATAATAATCTACACTCTTTTTGTGACTGGGCACTACAATCATGTTCTCGAGATTGGGATACATGATATTGAAGGTTTGGCTTAGCAAGAAAAACTTTTCTTTCCACCATTTTCATTATAATTAAAGTTTATCCGTGAAATAAGACAAACTTGGATACTCATAATAATCCCCATTCTTTTTGCTGTTAGGCACTACGATCGTGTTCTTCTCATTGGGATATGTGATATTAATGCTTTGTTTAGTATCAAAGTTCGTCCATGAAATAAGACAAACTTGGATTCACATAATAATTTACATACTTTTTGTGATTGGTTACTACAATCATGTTTTTCACATTGGGATCCATAATATTGAAGCTTTGGTTTGGCAAGGAAAGCTTTTCTTCCTTTGCTTTCCTTATAATCATAATTCATCTATGAAATGGGATAAACATGGATACTTGAAATAATCTTTGTTCTTTTTGTTGTTGGGCACTACGATCGTGTTCTCCTCATTGGGATATGCAATATTGATGCTTTGTTTAGTAGGAAATGCTTCTCTTTCCAAAATTTTCTTTGCAATTAAAGTTCATCCATGAAATAAGACAAACCTAGATTCTTGTAATAATCTTCATTTCCATTGTGATTGTGCACTACAACCGTGTCCTCCATATGGGGATGCATGATATTGATGCTTTGGATTTGAAGAAAAGCTTTTCTTTCCACCATTTTCATTATAATAAAAGTTTATATGTGAAATGAGACAAACTTGGATACTCGTAATAATCTCCATTCCTTTTATTGTTAGGCACTATGATCATGTTCTCCTTATTGGGATACACAATATTGGTGCTTTGGTTCAATAGGAAATGTTTTTCCTTCCACCATTTTTTTTATATTTAAAGTTCATCCGTGAATTGAGACAAACCTAGATTCTCATAATAATCTCCATTTCCATTGTGATTGCACACTACAACCATGTCCTCCGTATTGGGATATACAATATTGATGCTTTGGAATTGCAAGAAAAGCTTTT
>JBBYHO010433214.1:0-25571 GCA_038382025.1 Adansonia gregorii
AAGGAAAATGGTGGAAAGAAAAGCTTTTCTTGCAAATCCAAAGCATCAATATCGTGTATCCCAATGCAAAAACATGATTGTAGTGCCCATAATAAAAGAATGTAGATTATTATGAGTATCCAAGTTTGACTTATTTCAAGGATGAACATTAATTATAAGTAAAATGGAAGAAAGAAAAGCTTTTCATGAAAATCCAAAGCATCAAAATCTTGTATCCCAATGTGGAAAACATTATTGTGGTACCCATAATGAAAAAAATGGAGATTATAATGAATATCCAAGTTTGTCTCATTTCACAGATGAACATTAATTATAAGTAAAATGGTGCAAAGAAAAACTTTTCTTGCAAATCCAATGCATTAATATCATGTATCCCAACATGGAGTACATGATTGTAGTACCCATAACAAAAATAATAGAGATTATAATGATTATCTAAGTTTATCTCATTTCATGGATCAACATTAATTATAAGAAAAATTTTGGAAAGAAAAGCTTTTCTTGCAAATCCAGTGCATCAATATCATGTATCCCAATGTGGAGAGCAAGATTGTAGTGCCCATAATGAAAAGAATGGAGATTATAATGAGTGTCTAAGTTTGACTAATTTCACAGCTGAACATTAATTATAAGGAAAATGGCAGAAGAAAAAGCTTTTCTTGAGAATTGAAAGCATCAATATTGTGTTTCACAATGTGGAGAACATGATTGTAGTGCCCATAATGAAAAGAATGGAGATTGTTAGGAGTTTCCAAGTTCAACTCATTTCACGGATGAACATTAATTATAAGTAAAATGGTGGTAAAAAAAGCTTTTCTTGCAAATCCAACGCATCAATATCGTGTATCCTAATACAGAGAATATGGTTGTAGTGCCTGTAACGAAAAGAATAGAGATTATAAAGAGCATCCAAATTTGTCTCATTTCACGGATGAACATTAATTATAAGGAAAATGGAAGAAAAAGCTTTTCTTGCAAATCAAAAGCATTAATATCATGTACCCCAATGTGCAGAACATGGTTATAGTGCCCATAATGAAAAGAATGGATTTTATAATGAGCATCCAAGTTTGTCTCATTTTACAAATGTTATAAGGAAAATGGTGGAAAGAAAGGTTTTTCTTGCAAATCCAAAGCATCAATATCATGCATCCCAACGTGGAGAACATGATTGTAGTGCCTATAATGAAAAGAATGGAGATTAAAATGAGTAGCAACTTTGGCTCATTTCACGGATGAAAAATAATTAGAAGGAAAGTGGGGGAAAGAAAAGCTTTTCTTGCAAATCCAAAGCATAACATGATTGTAGTGCCCATAATGAAAAGAATGGAGATTATAATAAGTATCCAAGTTTGACTAATTTCACATATGAACATTAATTATAAGTAAAATGGTGAAAAGAAAAGCTTTTCTTGTAAATCCAAAGCATAAATATCATGTACCCTAGTGTGGAGAACATGTTTGCAGTGCCCATAACAAAAAGAATGGAGATTATTATGAGTATCCAAGTTTGACTCATTTCACGGATGAACAATAATATAAGTAAAATGGTGGAGAGAATAGCTTTTCTTGCAAATCCAACGCATCAATATCATGTATCCCAATGTGGAGAACATGATTGTAGTGCCCACAACGAAGAGAATGGAGATTATAATAAGTGTCCATGTTTGTCTCATTTCACGGATAAACATTAATTATAAGGAAAATGGTGAAAAGAAAAGCTTTTGTTGCAAATCCGAAGCATCAATATTGTGTTTCCCAAAATAGGGAACATGATTGTAATGCCCATAACGAAATGAAAAGAGATTATTAGGAGTATCAAAGTTTGACTCATTTCATGGATGAACATTAATATAAGTAAAATGGTAGAAAGAAAAGATTTTCTTGCAAATCCAATGCATCAATGTCATGTATCCCATTATGGAAAACATGATTGTAGTGCCTATAACAAAAAGAATGGAGTTTGTAATGAGCATCCAAGTTTGTCTTATTTCACGGAGGATCATTAATTATAGGGAAAATGGTGGAAAGAATGGCTTTTGTTTCAGATCCAAAGCATCAATATCGTGCATCCAATATGGAGAACATGATTGTAGTGCCCATAATGAAAAGAGAGGAGATTATGAAAAGTATGCAACTTTGGTTCATTTCACGGATGAACATTAATTATAAGGTAAAAGGTGGAAAGAAAAGCTTTTCCAAAGCATCAATATCGTGTATCCCAATGCGAAGAACATGATTGTAGTGCCCATAACATAAGATTGTAGATTATTATAAGTATCCAAGTTTGACTTATTTCACAGTTGGACGTTAATTATAAGTAAAATGGTAAAAGAAAAGCTTTTCAAGAAAATCCAATGCATCACAATCTTGCATCCTAATATGGAGAATATGATTGTGGTACCCATAAAGAAAAGAATGGTGATTATAATAAATATCCAAGTTTGTTTCATTTCACAGATGAACATTAATTATAAGTAAAGTGGTGCACAAAAAAATTTTTCCTGCAAATCCAATGCATCAATATCATGTATCCCAATGTGGAGAACATGATTGTAGTACCCATAACAAAAAGAATGGAGATTGTAATGAGTGTCCAAGTTTGTCTCATTTCACGGATGAACATTAATTATAAGGAAAATGGTAGAAAGAAAAGCATTTCTTGCAAATCCAATGCATCAATATTGTGTATCCCAATATGGAGAACATGATTGTAGTGGCCCTAACGAAAAGAATGGAGTTTGTAATGAGCATCCAAGTTTGTCTTATTTCACAAAGTATCATTAATTATAGGGAAAATGATGGAAAGAATGGCTTTTTTTGCAAATCCAAAGCATCAATATTGTGCATCCAACGTGGAGAACATGATTATAGTGCCTGTAATGAAAAGAATGGAGATTATAAAAAGCATGCAACTTTAGCTTACAGATGAACATTAATTATAAGGAAAAAGGTGGAAAGAAATGCTTTTCCAAAGCATCCATATCAAGTATCGTAATGCGAAGAACAAGATTATAGTGCCCACAACAAAAGATTGTAGATTATTATGAGTATCCAAGTTTAACTGATTTCATAGATAAACATTAATTATAAATAAAATGGCAGAAAGAAAAGCTTTTCATGCAAATTCAAAGCCTCGAAATCTTGTATCCCAATGAGGAGAACATGATTGTGGTACCCATAATGAAAAGAATGGAGATTATAATGGATATCCAAGTTTATGTCATTTCACGGATGAATATTAATTATAAGTAAAATGGTGCAAAGAAAACTTTTCTTGCAAATCCAATGCATCAATATCGTGTATCCCAATGCAGGGAACATGATTGTAGTACCCAAAACAAAAAGAATGGAGATTATAATTAGTATCCAAGCTTGTCTAATTTCACGGATGAACATTAATTATAAGGAAAATGATGGAAAGAAAAGCGTTTCTTGCAAACCCTACGCATCAATATCGTGTATCCCAATATAGAGAACATGATTGTGATGCCCATAATGAAAAGAATGGAGTTTGTGATGAGCATCCAAATTTGTCTTATTTCACGAATGATCATTAATTATAAGGAAAATGGTGGAAGGAATGGCTTTTCTTGGAAATCTAAAGTATCGATATTGTGTATCCAATGTGGAGAACGTGATTGTAGTGCCTATAATGAAAAGAATGGAGATTATAAAGAGTATGCAACTTTGGTTCACAGATGAACATTAATTATAAGAAAAAAAGGTGGAAAGAAAAGCTTTTCCAAAGCATCGATACATGCATCCCAATACAGAGAACATGATTGTAGTGCCCATAACAAAAGATTGTAGATTATTATGAGTATCCAAGTTTGACTGATTTCATCAATGAACATTAATTATAAGTAAAATGGCAGAAAGAAAAGCTTTTCATGTAAATCCAAAGCATCAAAATCTTGTATCCCAATGTGGAGAACATGATTACGGTGCTTGTAATGAAAAGAATGGAGATTATAATGAATATCCAAGTTTATGTCATTTCACGGATGAACATTAATTATAAGTAAAATGGTGCAAAGAAAAACTTTTCTTGCAAATCTAACGCATCAATATCGTGTATCCCAATGTAGAGAACATGATTGTAGTACCCAAAAAAAAAAAGAATGGAGATTATAGTAAGTATCCAAGTTTATCTCATTTCATTGATGAACATTAATTATAAGGAAAATGGTGGAAAGAAAAGCTTTTCTTGCAAATCCTACACATCAATATCGTGTATCCCAATGTGGAGAACATGATTGTAATGCCCATAATGAAAAGAATGGAGTTTGTGATAAGCATCCAAGTTTGTCTTATTTCACGGAGGATCATTAATTATAGGGAAAATGGCGAAAGAAAAAGCTTTTCCTTTGAATCGAAAGCATCAATATCGTGCTTCCCAATATGGAAAATGTGATTGTAGTGTCCATAATGAAAAGAATGGAGATTGTTAGGAGTTTCCTAGTTTGACTTATTTCACAGATAAGCATTAATTAAAAGTAAAATGGTGCAAAGCAAAGCTTTTCTTGCAAATACAATGCATCAATATCATGCATCCCAATGTGATGAATGTGATTGTAGTGCCCATAATGAAAAGAATGGAGATTATAATCAGTATCGAGTTTGTCTCATTTCATGGATGAACATAAATTATAAGGAAAATGGCAAAAAGAAAAGCTTTTCCTGCAAATCCAAAGCATCAATATCATGTACCCCAATGTGGAGAACATGATTGTAGTGCCCATATAAAAAATAATGGAGTTTATAATGGGCATCCAAGTTTGTCTCATTTCACGGATGAATATTAATTATAAGGAAAATGGTGGAAAGAAAAGTTTTTCTTGCAAATCCAAAGCATTAGTATCGTGTATCCCAAGGCGAAGAACATGATTGTAGTGTCCATAACAAAAAAAATGTAGATTATTATAAGCATCCAAGTTTAACTTATTTCATGAATGAACATTAATTATAAGTAAAATGGCAAAAAGAAAAGCTTTTCAAGCAAATCCAAGGCATCAAAATCTTGTATCCCAATATGGAGAACATGATTGTGGTACCCATAATGAAAAGAATGGAGATTATAATGAATATCCAAGTTTGTCTCATTTCACAGATGAACATTAATTATTAGTAAAGCGGTGCAAAGAAAAGTTTTGCTGTAAATCCAACACATAAATATCGTGTATCCCAATGTAGTGAATATGATTGTAGTGCCCATAACGAAAAGAATGGAGATTATAATAAGTATCCGAGTTTGTCTCATTTCACAGATGAACATTAATTATAAGGAAAATGATGAAAAGAAAAGCTTTTCTTACAAATCCAAAGCATTAGTATCATGTACCCCAATGTGGAGAACATGATTGTAGTGCCCATATCGAAAATAATGGAGTTTATAATGAGTATCCAAGTTTGTCTCATTTCATGGAGGATCATTAATTATAGGGAAAATGGTGGAACGAATGTCTTTTCTTGCAAATCCAAAGCATCAATGTTGTGTTTCTCAATGTGGATAACATGATTGTAGTGCCCATAATGAAAAGAATGGAGATTGTTAGGAGTTTCCCAATTTGACTCATTTCATAGATGAACATTAATTTAAGTAAAATAGCGAAAAGTAAAGCTTTTCTTACAAAACTAACGCATCAATATCCTGCATCCTAATGTGGTGAACATGATTGTAGTGCCCATAACAAAAGAATGTAGGTTATTATGACTATCCAAGTTTGACTCATTACATGGATAAACATTAATTATAAGTAAAACGGCAGAAAGAAAAGCTTTTCAAGCAAATCCAAAGCATCAAAATCTTGTATCCCAATATGGAGAACATGATTGTGGTACCCATAATGAAAAGAATGGAGATTATAATGAATATCCAAGTTTGTCTCATTTCACAGATGAACATTAATTATACGTAACGCGGTGTAAAGAAAAAGTTTTCCTGTAAATCCAACACACCAATATCATGTATTCCAACGTGGAGAACATGATTGTAGGACTCGTAACGAGAAGAATGGAGATTATAATAAGTATCCAAGCTTGTCTCATTTCGTGGATGAACATTAATTATTAGGAAAATGGTGGAGAGAAAAGCTCTTCTTGCAAATCTAACGCATCAATATCATGTATCCCAATGTGGAGAACATGACTATAGTGCCCATTATGAAAAGAATAGAGATTGTACTGAGTATCCAAGTTTGACTAATTTCGCAGATGAACATTAATTATAAGGAAAATGGCAGAAGAGAAAGCTTTTCTTGCAAATCCAAAGCATCGATATTCTGTTTTCCAATGTGGAGAACGTGATTACAATGCCCATAATGAAAAGAATAGAGATTGATAGGAGTTTCCAAGTTTGACTTATTTCATAGATGAACATTAATTATTAGTAAAATGGTGGAAAGAAAAGCTTTTCTTGCAAATCAAACGCATCAATATCGTGTATCCCAATGTGAAGAACATGATTGTAGTGCCCATAATGAAAAGAATGAAGATTATAATAAGTATCCAAGTTTGACTAATTTCACAATTGAACATTAATTATAAGGAGAATGGCAGAAGCAAAAGCTTTTCTTGTGAATCAAAAGCACTAATATCGTGTTTCCCAATATGGAGAATGTGATTGTAGTGCCAATAATGAAAAGAGTGGAGATTGTTAGGAGTTTCAAAGTTTGACTGTTTTCATGAATGGACATTAGTTATAAGTAAAATGGCAAAACGAAAAGCTTTTCTTGCAATTCCAATGCATCAATATCGTGTATCCCAATGTGGAGAATATGATTGTAGTGCCCATAACGGAAAGAATGTTGATTATAATGAGTATCCAAGTTTATTTCGTTTCATGGATGAACATTAATTATAAGGAAAATGGTGAAAAGAAAAGCTTTTCTTGCAAATCCAAAGCATCAATATCACGTACCCCAATGTGGAGAACATGATTGTAGTGCCCATATCGAAAAGAATGGAGTTTATAATGAGCATCCAAGTTTGTCTCATTTCATGGAGGATCATTAAATATAAGGAAAATGGTAGAAGGAATGGCTCTTCTTGCAAATCTAAAGCATCAATATCATCCATACCAATTTGGAGAACATGATTGTAGAACCTATAATGAAAAGAATGGAGCTTATATTAAGTGTGCAACTTTGGTTCATTTCACGAATGAACATTAATTATAAGGAAAGTGGTGGAAAGAAAAGCTCTTCTTGCAGATCTAAAGCATTAATATCATGTATTCCAATGCGAAGAACATGATTGTAGTGCCCATAACAAAAGAATCTAGATTATTATGAGTATCCTGGTTTGGCTCATTTCATGGATGAACATTCATTATAAGTAAAATGGTAGAAAGAAAAGCTTTTCAAGCAAATTCAAAGCATTAAAATCTTATATCCCAATGAGGAGAACATGATTGTGGTACCCATAGTGAAAAGAATGAAGATTATAATGAATATCCAAGTTTATCTCATTTCACAGATGAACATTAATTATAAGTAAAGTGGTGCAAAGAAAAACTTTACTTTCAAAACCAACACGTCAATATCATGTATCCTAACATGGAGAACATGAATGTAGTACCCATAACGAAAAGAATGGAGATTCTAATAAGTGTCCAAGTTTGTCTTATTTCACGGATGAACATTAATTATAATGAAAATGGTGGAAAGAAAATCTTTTCTCGCAAATCCAATGCATCAATATCATATATCCCAATGTGGAGAACATGATTGTAGTGCTCATAATGAAAAGAATGGAGATTGCAATGAGTATCCAAGTTTGACTAATTTCGCAGATGATGATTAATTATAAGGAAAATGGCAATTTTCTTGCAAATCAAAGCATCAATATTGTGTTTCCCAATGTAGAGAACATGATTGTAATGCCCATAATGAAAACAATGGAGATTGATAGGAGTTTCCAAGTTTGACTCATTTCACACATGAATATTAATTACAAGTAAAATGGTGGAAAGAAAAACTTTTCCTGCAAATCAATCACATCAGTGTCATGTGTCCCAATGTGGAGAACATGATTGTAGTGCCCATAATCAAAAGAATGGAGATTATAATGAGTATCCTAGTTTGACTAATTTCACGGTTGAACATTAATTATAAGGAAAATCGCAGAGGAAAAGCTTTTCTTGCAAATTGAAAGCATCAATATTGTGTTTCTCAATGTGGAGAACGTGATTGTAGTGCCCATAATGAAAAGAATGGAGATTGTTAGAAGTTTCCAAGTTTTACTCATTTCACGAATAAACATTAATTATAAGTAAAATGGCAGAAAGAAAAGCTTTTCTTACAATTCCAATGGATCAATATCGTGTATCCCAATGTGGAGAATATGATTGTAGTGCCCATAACAGAAAGAATGAAGATTATAATGAGTATCCAAGCTTATCTCATTTCACGGATGAACATTAATTATAAGGAAAATAACGAAAAGAAAAGCTTTTCTTGCAAATCCAAAGCATCATATCATGCACCCCAATTTGGAGAACACGATTGTAGTGCCTATATCAAAAAGAATGGAGTTTATATGAGCATCCAAGTTTGTTTCATTTCATGGAGGATTGTTAATTATAAGGAAAATGGTGGAAATAATGGCGTTTCATGCAAATCCAAAGCATCAATATCGTGCATGCTAATGTGGAGAACGTGATTATAGTGCCAAAAACGAAAAGAATGGAGTTTTTATTGAGTATGCAAATTTGGTTCATTTCACAGATGAATAGTAGTTATAAGGAAAGAGTTGGAAAGAAAAGCTTTTCTTGCAAATCTAAAGCATCAATATCATGTATCCCAATGCGAAGGACGTGATTGTAGTGCCCATAACGAAAAAATGTAGATTATTATGAGTATCCGAGTTTGACTCATTTCATGGATAAATATTAATTATAAGCAAAATGGTTGAAAGAAAAGCTTTTCTAGCAAATTCAAAGCATCAAAATCTTGTATCCCAATGTGGACAACATGATTATGGCACCCTAATGAAAAGAATGTAGATTATAATGAATATCCAACTTTGTCTCATTTACAGATGAACATTAATTATAAGTAAAGTGGTGCAAAGAAAACTTTACTTACAAATCCAATGCATCAATATTGTGTATCTCAACGTGGAGAACATGATTGTAGTACCCATAATGAAAAGAATGGAGATTATAATGAGTATCTAAGTTTGTCATATTTCATGGATGAACATTAATTGTAAGGAAAATGGTGGAAAGAAAAGCTTTTGTTGAAAATCCAACGCATCGATATCATGTATCCCACTATGAAGAACATGATTATAGTGCCCATAATGAAAAGAATGGAGATTACAATGAGTACCCAACTTTGACTAATTTCGCAGATAAACATTAATTATAAGGAAAATGGAGAAAAGAAATGCTTTTCTTGCAAAACCAAAGCATCAATATCATATTTCCCAATGTAGAGAACGTGATTGTAGTGCCCATAACAAAAAGAATGGATATTGTTAGGAGTTTCCAAGTTTGACTCATTTCACGAATAAACATTAATTACCAGTAAAACGGTGGAAAGAAAAGCTTTTCTTGCATATCAAACACATCAATATCGTGTATCCCAATGTGGAGAACATGATTGTAGTGCCCATAATGAAAAGAATAGAGATTATAATGAGTATCCAAGTTTGTCTCATTTCACGAATGAACATTAATTATAAGGAAAATGGTGGAAAGAAAGGCTTTTCTTGCAAATCCAAAGCATCAATATCGTGTATCCCAATGTGAAGAACATGATTGTAGTGCCTATAATAAAAAGAATGGAGATTATAATGAGAACACTTTGGCTCATTTCATGGATGAACATTAATTATAAGGAAAATGATGGAAAGTAAAGCTTTTCTTACAAATCCAAAGCATCAATATTGTGCATCCCAACGTGGAGAACATGACTGTAATGCCCATAATAAAAAGAGTGGAGATTATAATGAGTATCCAAGTTTGTCCTATTTCACGAATGAACATTAATTATAAGGAAAATGGCAAAACGAAAAGCTTTTCTTACAAATCTAAAGCATCAATATTGTGCACCCCAAAGTGGACAACATGATTGTAGTGCCCATAACGAAAAGAATAAAGTTGATAGTGAGCATCCAAATTTATCTCATTTCACAGACAAACATTAGTTATAAGGAAAATGGTGGAAAGAAATGCTTTTCTTGCAAATGCTTTTCTTGCAAATCCAAAGCATCAATATTGTGTATCCCAATGTGGAGAACATGATTGTAGTGCCTATAATGAAAAGAATAGAGATTATAATGGGTACACTTTGGCTTATTTCATGGATGGACATTAATTATAGGGAAAATGGTGGAAAGTAAAACTTTTCTTGCAAATCCAAAGCATCAATATCGTATACCCCAGTGTGGAGAACATGTTTGCAGTGCCCAAAACAAAAGGAATGGAGATTATTAGGAGTATCCAAGTTTGACTCATTTCACAGATGAACACTAATATAAGTAAAATGAAGGAAAGAAAAGCTTTTCTTACAAATCCAATGCATCAATATCATGTATCCTAATGTGGAGAACAAGTTTGTAGTGCCCATAATGACAAGAATGGAGATTATAATGAATATCCAAGTTTGTCTCATTTCACAGATGAACATTAATTATAAGTACAATGATGAAAGGAAAAGCTTTTCTTGCAAATCCAATGCATCAATATCGTGTACCCCAATGTGGAGAGCATGATTGCAATGCCCAGGACAAAAAAAATGGTGTTTATGGTGAGCATCCAAGTTTCTTTCATTTCATGGATGAACATTAATTATAAGGAAAATGATGGAAAGAAAAGCTTTTCTTACAAATCCAAAGCATCAATATCGTGCATCACAATATGGAAAACATGACTGCAGTGCCTATAATGAAAAAATGGAGATTGTAATGAGTATTCAACTTTGGTTCATTTCATAAATAACTATTAATTATAAGGAAAATGGTGGACGGAAAGCTTTTATTGTAAATACAAAGCATCGATATCGTGTATCCCAATATGTAGAACATGATTGTAGTGCCCACAGCAAAAGAATATAGATTATTATAAGTACCCAAGTTTGACTTACTTCATAGATAAACATTAATTATAAGTAAAATGGTAGAAACAAAAGCTATTCATGCAAATCCAAAGCATCAAAATCTTGTATTCCAATGTGGAAAACATGATTGTGGTACCTATAATGAAAAGAATGGAGAATATAATAAGTATCTAAGTTTGTCTCATTTCACAGATAAACATTAATTATAAGGAAAATGCTGGAAAAAAAAAAGCTTTTTTGCAAATCAAAAGCATCAATATCATGTATCCTAATGTGGAGAACATGATTGTAGCACCTGTAATAAAATGAATGGAGAGTATTATGAGTACTCAAGTTTATCTCATTTCACAGATGAACACTAATTATGAGGAAAATGGTGGAAAGGAAAGCTTTTCTTGCAAATCCAAAGCATCAATATCATGTATCCAAATATGGAGAACATGATTGTAGTGCCCATAACAAAAAGGATGCAGATTATTACGAGTATCCAAGTTTGATTCATTTCATGGATGAACACTAATATAGGTAAAATGATGGAAAAAAAGCTTTTCTTACAAATCCATGGCATCAATATCAATGTATCCTAGCGTGAAGAACATGTTTGTAGTGCCCATAACGAAAAGAATAGAGATTATTAGGGTATCCAAGTTTGACTTATTTCACAGATGAACATTAATTATTAGTAAAACAGTGGAAAGAAAAGCTTTTCCTACAAATCCAATGCATCAATACCGTGTATCCTAATGAGGAGAATTTGATTGTGTACCTATAGTGAAAAAAATGGAGATTATAATTAGTATCCAAGTTTGTCTCATTTCATGGACGAACATTAATTATAAGGAAAATGGCAAAAAGAAAAGATTTTCTTTCAAATCCAAAGCATCAATATCGTGTACCGCAATGCGGAGAACATGATTGTAGTGCCCATGATGAAAAGAATAGAGTTTATAATGAGCATCCAAGTTTATCTCATTTCATGGATGTACATTAAGGAAAACAGTGGAAAAAAGAGCTTTTCTTACAAATCCAAAGCATCAATATTGTGCATCCTAATGTGGAGAACATGATTGTAGTGCCTATAATGAATAGAATGGACATTATAACGAGTATGCAACTTTGGCTTATTTCAGGAAAGAACATTAATTATAAAGAAAATGCTGGAAAGAAAAACTTTTCTTGCAAATCCAAAGCATCAATGTCATGTATCCTAATGCAGAGAACATCATTGTAGTGCCCGTAATGAAATGAATGGAGATTATTATGAGCATCCAAGTTTGTCTCATTTCACAGATGAACATTAATTATAAGGAAAATGGTGGAAAGAAAAGCTTTTCTTGCAAATCCAAAGCATCAATATAGTGTATCCAAATGTGGGGAACATGATTGTAGTGCCCATAACAAAAAGAATGCAGATTATTACGAGTATCCGAGTTTGACTCATTTCACAGATGAACACTAATTATAGTTAAAATGGTAGAAGGAAAAGCTTTTCTTGCAAATCCAAAGCATCAATATCATGTATCTCAGTGTGGAGAACATGTTTATAGTGCCCAAAATGAAAAGAATAGAGACTATTAAGGTATCCAAGTTTGATCATGTCACAAATGAACATTAATTATAAGTAAAACAGTGGAACGAAAAGCTTTTCTTGCAAATCCAATGCATCAATACCGTGTATCCCATTATGGAGAACATGATTGTAGTACCCATAATTAAAAGAGTGGAGATTGTAAAAAGTATCCGAGTTTGTCTTATTTCACGGATGAACATTAATTATAAGTAAAATGGTGAAAATACAAATCCAAAGCTTCAATATCTTGTACTATAATGTGGAGAAAATAATTGTAGTGCCCATAATGAAAAGAATGGAGTTTATAATGAGCATCCAAGTTTGTCTCATTTCATGGATGAACATTTATTATTAGGAAAATGGTGAAAAGAAGGGCTTTTCATGCAAATCCAAAGCATCAATATCGTGCATCCCAATGTGGAGAACTTGATTGTAGTGCCTATAATGAAAAAAATGGAGATTATAATGAGTATGCAACTTTGGCTCATTTCATGAAAGAAAATTGATTATAAGGAAAATGGTGGAAAGGAAAGCTTTTCTTGCAAATCCAAAGCATCAAAATCATGTATCCTAATGCAGAGAACATGATTGTAATGCCGATAATGAAAAGAATGGTGTTTATAATGAGCATCCAAGTTTCTATCATTTAATGGATGAACATTAGTTATAAGCAAAATGGTGGGAAGAAAGGCTTTTCTTACAAATCCAAAGCATTAATATCATGTATCCTTATGTGGAGAACATGATTATCGCGCCTATAATGAAAAGAATGGAGATTATAATTAGCAAGCAACTTTGGTTCTTTGCATGGATAACCATTAATTATAAGGAAAATGGTGAAAAGAAAAGCTTTTCTTTCAAATCCAAAGCATTAATATCATGTATCTTAATGCAGAGAGCATGATTGTAGTGCCCATAACAAAAGAATGTCGATTGTTATGAGTACCCAAGTTTGGCTCATTTCACAGATAAACATTAATCATAAGTAAAATGGTAAAAGGAAAAGCTTTTCATGCAAATCCAAAGCATCAAAATCTTTTATCCCAATGTGGAGAACATGATTGTGGAACCCATAATGAAAAGAATGGAGAATATAATGAATATCCAAGTTTGTATCAATTCATAGATGAACACTAATTATAAGGAAAATACAGGAAAGAAAAGCTTTTCTTTCAAATTCAAAGCATCAATATCGTGTATCCTAATGTGGAGAACGTGATTGTAGTGCCCGTAACGAAATGAATAGAGATTATTATGAGTGTCCAAGTCTGTCTCATTTCACAGATGAACATTAATTATGAAGAAAATGGTGGAAAGAAAAGCTTTTCTTGCAAATCCAAAGCAACACTATCGTGTATCCAAATATGGAGAACATGCTTATAGTGCCCATAACGAAAAGAATTGTGTTTATAATGAGCATCCAAGTTTCTCTCATTTCACGGATGAACATTGGTTATAAGGAAAATGGTGGAAAGAAAGGCTTTTCTTGCAAATCCAAAGCATCAATATCGTGCATCCTAATGTGGAGAACATGATTGTAGTGCCTATAATGAAATGAATGGAGATTACAATGAGTATGAAACTTTGGTTCAATTCCTGGATAACCATTAATTATATGGAAAATGGTAAAAAAAAGCTTTTCTTGCAAATCCAAAGCATCAATATCACGTATCCCAATGCTTAGAACATGATTGTAATGCTCATAACAAAGAGAATGGAGATTATAGTAAGTATCCAAGTTTGTCCCATTTCACGAGTGAACATTAATTATAAGGAAAATGATGGAAAGAAAAGCTTTTCTTGCAAATCCAAAGCATCAATATCATGTATCCTAATACTTATAACATGATTGTAGTGCCCATAACAAAGAGAATGGAGATTATAGTAAGTATCCAGGTTTGTCTCATTTCACGAATGATCATTAATGATAAGGAAAATAGTGTAAAGAAAAGCTTTTCTTGCAAATCCAGCATATCAATATTATGTATCCCAATGTTGAGAACATGATTGTAGTGCCCGTAATGAAAAAAATGGAGATTATATTGAGTATCCAAGTTTGTCTCATTTCATGGTTGAACATTAATTATGTGGAAAATGGTGGAAAGAAAGGCTTTTATTACGAATCCAACGCATCAATATCATGCATCCCAATGTTAAGAACATGATTGTAGTGCCCACAATAAAAAGAATGGAGATTATCGTAAGTATCCAAGTTTGTCTTATTTCATGAATGAACATTAATTATAAGTAAAATGGCAAAAAGAAAAGCTTTTCTTGCAAATCCAAAGCATCAATATTGTGTACCCCAATGTCGAGAACATGATTGCAGTGCCCATAATGAAAAGAATGGTGTTTATAATGAGCATCCAAGTTTCTATCATTTCATGGATGAACATTAGTTATAAGGGAAATGGTGGAAAGAAAGGCTTTTATTACAAATCCAAAGGATTAATATCATGCATCCTATTATGGAGAACATCACTATAGTGCCTATAATGAAAAGAATGGAGATTATAATGAGTATGCAACTTTGGTTCATTTCACAGATAAGCATTAATTATAAGAAAAATGGTGGAAATAAAAGCTTTTGTTGCAAATCCAAAGCATCAA
The DNA here is from genome assembly GCA_038382025.1 of Adansonia gregorii. Classification (NCBI taxonomy): domain Eukaryota; kingdom Viridiplantae; phylum Streptophyta; class Magnoliopsida; order Malvales; family Malvaceae; genus Adansonia; species Adansonia gregorii. The sequence goes on from JBBYHO010433214.1 coordinate 15,247, forward strand.
TGTCATGTATCTCAATGCAGAGAGCGTGATTCTAGTGCCTATAACAAAAGAATGCTGATTATTATGAGTACCCAAGTTAGATAAATTTCACAGATAAACATTAATTATAAGTAAAATGGTAGAAAGAAAAGCTTTTCATGCAAATCCAAAGCATCAAAATCTTGTATCCTAATGTGGAGAACATGATTGTGGAGCCCATAATGAAAAGAATGGAGATTATAATGAATATCCAAGTTTGTATCAACTCATAGATGAACACTAATTATAAGGAAAATGCCAAAAAGCAAAGCTTTTCTTACAAATCCAAAGCATCAATATCGTGTATCCTAACGTGGAAAACATGATTGTAGTGCCTGTAATGAAATGAATGGAGATTATTATGAGTATCCAAGTTTGTCTTATTTCACAGATGAACATTAATTATAAGGAAAATGGTTAAAAGAAAAGCTTTTCTTGCAAACCCAAAGCATCAATATCATGTATCCAAAAGTGGAGAACATGGTTGTAGTGCCCATAACAAAAAAAATGGTGTTTGTAATAAGCATCCAAGTTTCTCTCATTTCATGGATGAATATTAGTTATAAGGAAAATTGTGGAAGGAAAGGCTTTTCTTGCAAATCCAAAGCTTTAATATTGTGCGTCCCAATGTGGTGAACATGACTGTAGTGCCTACAATGAAAAGAATGGAGATTACAATGAGTATGCAACTTTGGTTTATTTCACGTATAACCATTAATTATAAGGAAAATGGTAGAAAGAAAAGCTTTTCTTGCAAATCCAAAGCATCATTATCATGTATCCCAATGCTTAGAACATGATTGTAGTGCCCATAACAAAGAGAATAGAGATTATAGTAAGTATCCAGGTTTATCTCATTCCACGAATGAACATTAATGATAAGGAAAATGGTGGAAAGAAAAGCTTTTCTTGCAAATCCAATGTATCAATATCATGTATCCCAATGTTGAGAACATGATTGCAGTGCCCGTAATGAAAAAAAATGGAGATTATAATGAGTATCCAAGTTTGTCTCATTTTATGGTTGAACATTAATTATATGAAAAATGGTGGAAAGAAAGGCTTTTATTGTGAATCTAACGCATCAATATCATGTATCCCAACGCTGAGAGCATGATTGTAGTGCCTACAACAAAAAGAATGGAGATTATGGTAAGTATCCAAGTTTGTCTGATTTCACGGATGAACATTAATTATAAGTACAATGGCAAAAAGAAAAGCTTTTCTTGCAAATCCAAAGCATCAATATTGTGTACCCCAATGTGGAGAACATGAATGCAGTGCCCATAATGAGAAGAATGGTGTTTATAATGAGCATCCAAGTTTTTATCATTTCACAAATGAACATTAGTTATAAGAAAAATGGTGGAAAGAAAGGCTTTTCTTACAGATCCAAAGGATTAATATCGTGCATCCTAATGTGGAGAACATGACTATAGTGCCTATAATGAAAAGAATGGAGATTATAATTAGTATGCAACTTTGGTTCATTTCACAAATAACCATTAATTATAAGGAAAATGGTGAAAAGAAAAGCTTTTCTTGCGAATCCAAAGCATCAGTATCGTGTATCTCAATGCCGAGAGCATGATTGCAGTGCCCATACGAAAAGAATAAAGATTATTATGAGTATCCAAGTTCGTCTCATTTCATAAATGAACATGAATTATAAGGAAAATGGTGGAAAGAAAAGCTTTTCTTGCAAATCCAAAGCAATAATACCATGTATCCAAATGTGGAGAACATGATTGCAGTGCCCATAATGAAAGAATGGTGTTTATAATGAGCATCCAAGTTTCTCTTATTCCATGGATGAACATAGTTGTAAGGAAAATGGTGGAAAGAAAGGCTTTTCTTCCAAATTCAAAGCATTAATATCATGCGGAATGGAGAACATGACTGTAATGCCTATAACGAAAAGAATGGAGATTACCATAAGTATGCAACTTTGGTTCATTTCACGGATAGGCATTAATTATAAGGAAAATGGTGGAAAGAAAAGCTTTTCTCGCAAATCCAAAGCATCAATATCATGTATCCCAATGTTTAGAACATGATTGTAGTGCCTATAACAAAGAGAATGGAGATTATAGTGAGTATCCAAGTTTACCCCATTTCACGAGTGAACATTAATTATAAGGAAAACGGTGGAAAGAAAAGCTTTTTTTGCAAATCCAAAGCATCAATATCATGTATCCCAATGCTTAGAACATGATTGTAGTGCCCATAACAAAGAGAATGGAGATTATAGTAAGTATCTAGGTTTGTCTCATTTCACGAATGAACATTAATGATAAGGAAAATGGTGGAAAAAAAAGCTTTTCTTGCAAATCCAATGTATCAATATCGTGTATCCCAATGTTGAGAACATGATTGTAGTGCCCATAATGAAAAAAATAGAGATTATAATGAGAATCCAAGTTTGTTTCATTTCACGATTGAACATTAATTATATGGAAAATGGTGGAAAGAAAGGCTTTTATTGCGAATCCAACGCATCAATATCGTGTATCCCAATACCGAGAACATGATTGTAGCGCCCACAACAAAAAGAATGGAGATTATGGTAAGTATCCAAGTTTGTCTCATTTCACGGATGAACGTTAATTTTAAGTAAAATGGCAAAAAGAAAAGCTTTTCTTGCAAATCCAAAGCATCAATATTGTGTACACCAATGTGAAGAACATGATTGCAGTGCCCATAATAAAAAGAATGGTGTTTATAATGAGCATCCAAGTTTCTATCATTTCACGAATGAACATTAGTTATAAGGAAAATGGTTGAAAGAAAGGCTTTTCTTACAAATCCAAAGCATCAATATCGTGCATCCTAATGTGGAGAACATGACTATAGTGCCTATAATGAAAAGAATAGAGATTATAATGAGTATTCATCTTTGGTTCATTTCACGGATAACCATTAATTATAAGGAAAATGGTAGAAAGAAAAGCTTTTCTTGCAAATCCAAAGCATCAATATCGTGTATCTCAATGTGGAGAGCATGCTTGTGGTGCCCATAACAAAAGAATGTAGATTGTTATGAGTACCCAAGTTTGACTCATTTCACGGATAAACATTAATTATATGTAAAATGGTAGAAAGAAAAGCTTTTCATGCAAATCCAAAGCATCAAAATCTTATATCCCAATATGGAGAACATGATTGTGGAGAGCATGATTGTGGTGCCCATAACAAAAGAATGTAGATTGTTATGAGTACCCAAGTTTGACTCATTTCACAGATAAACATTAATTATAAGTAAAATAGTAGAAAGAAAAGCTTCTCATGAAAATCCAAATCATCAAAATCTTGTATCCCAATGTGGAAAACATGATTGTGGAACCCATAATGAAAAGAATGGAGAATATAATGAATATCCAAGTTTGTATCAATTCGTAGATGAACACTAATTATAAGGAAAGTGCTAGAAAGAAAAGCTTTTCTTCCAAATCCAAAGCATCAATATCGTGTATCCTAATGTGAAAAACATGATTGTAGTGCCCGTAATGAAATGAATGGAGATTATTACGAGTATCCAAGTTTGTCTTATTTCATAGATGAACATTAATTATGAGGAAAATGGTGGACAAAAAAGCTTTTCTTGCAAATCCAAAGCATCAATATCGTATATCCAAATAGGGAAAACATGATTATAGTGCCCATAACGAAAAGAATGGTGTTTATAATAAGCATCCAAGTTTCTCTCATTTCACAGATGAACATTAGTTATAAGGAAAATGGTGGAAAGAAAGGCTTTTCTTCCAAATCCAAAGCATCAATATCGTGCATCCCAATGTGGAAAACATGACTGTGGAGACTATAATGAAAAGAATGGAGATTACAATGAGTACGCAACTTTGGTTCATTTCACGGATAACCATTAATTATAAGGAAAACGGTGGAAAGAAAAGCTTTTCTTGCAAATCCAAAGCATCAATATCATGTATCCTAATGCTTAGAACATGATTGTAGTGCCCATAACAAAGAGAATGGAGATTATAGTAAGTATCCAAGTTTGTCCCATTTCACGAATGAACATTAATTATAAGGAAAATGGTGGAAAGAAAAGCTTTTCTTGCAAATCCAACATATCAATATTGTGTATCCCAATGTTGGGAACATGATTGTAGTGCCCATAATCAAAAAAATTAGAGATTATAATGAGTATCCAAGTTTGTCTCATTTCACAATTGAACATTGATTAGAAGGAAAATGGTGAAAAGAAAAGCTTTTATTGCAAATCCAATGCATCAATATCATGTATCCTAATGCTGAGAACATGATTATGGTGCCCACAATAAAAAGAATGGTGATTATGGTAAGCATGTAAGTTTGCCTCATTTCATAGATAGACATTAATTATAAGAAAAATGGTGGAAAGAAAAGCTTTTCTTGCAAATCCAACGCATCAATATTGTGTATCCCAATGTGGAGAACATGATTGTAGTGCCTATAAGGAAAAGAGTGGAGATTATAATGAGTATCCAAATTTGTCTCATTTCACGGATGAACATTAATTATAAGTAAAATGGCAAAAATGAAAGCTTTTCTCGCAAATCCAAAGCATTAATATCGTGTACCCCAATGTGGAGAACATGATTGCAGCTTCTACAATGAGAAGAATGGTGTTTATAATAAGCATCCAAGTTTCTATCATTTCACAGATGAACATTAGTTATAAGGAAAATGGTGGAAAGAAAGGCTTTTCTTGCAAATCTAAAGCACCAATATCGTGTATCCTAATGTCAAGAACATGACTATGGTGCCTATAATGAAAAGAATGGGCATTATAATGAGTATGCAACTTTGGTTTATTTCATGGATAACCATTAATTATAAGGAAAATGATGGAAAAAAAAGCTTTTCTTGCAAATCCAAAGCATCAATATCGTGTATCCCAATGCAAAGAACATGATTGTAGTGCCCATAACAAACGAATGTAGATTAATATGAGTATCGAAGTTTGACTTATTTCACAGATAAACATTAATTATTAGTAAAATGGCAGAAAGGAAAGCTTTTCATGCAAATCTAAAGCATCAAAATCTTGTATCCTAATGTGGAGAACATGATTGTGGTACCCATAATGAAAAGAATGGAGAATATAATGAATATCCAAGCTTGTATTATTTCATAGATGAACACTAATTATAAGGAAAATGCTAGAAAGAAAAGCTTTTCTTCCAAATCCAAAGCATCAATATCGTGTATCCTAATGTGGAGAACATGATTGTATTGCTTGTAATGAAATGAATGGAGATTATTACGAGCATCCAAGTTTGTCTCATTTCACAGATGAACATAAATTATGTGAAAAATGGTGGAAAGAAAAGCTTTTCTTGCAAATCCAAAGCATCAATATCATGTGTCCAAATGTGGAGAACATGATTGTAGCACCCATAACAAAAAGAATATAGATTATTATGAATATCCAAGTTTGGGTTATTTCACTGATAAACACTAATTATAGGTAAAATGGTGGAAGGAAAAGGCTTTCTTGCAAATCCAAATCATCAATATCATGTATCCCAGTGTGGAGAACATGTTTGTAGTGCCTATAACGAAAAAAAAGGGATTATTAGGGTACTAAGTTTGACTTATTTCACAGATGAACATTAATTATAAGTAAAACGGTGGAAAGAAAAGCTTTTCTTGCAAATCCAATGCATCAATACTGTGTATCCCAATATGGAAAACATGATTATGGTGCCTATAATGAAAAGAATGGAGATTATAATAAGTATCCGAGTTTATCTCATTTCACGGATGAACATTAATTATAAGGAAAATGGCAAGAAGGAAAGCTCTTCTTGCAAATCCAAAGCATCAATATCATGTGCCGCAATGTCAAGAACATGATTCTAGTGCCCATAATGAAAAGAATAGAGTTTATAATGAGCATCCAAGTTTGTCTTATTTCATAGATGAACAGTAATTATACGAAAAATAATGGAAAGAAAGGCTTTTCTTGCAAATCCAAAGCATCAATATCGTACATCCTAATGTGGAGAACATGATTATAGTGCCTATAACGAAAAGAATGGATTATAATGAGTATACAACTTTGGCTCGTTTCATGGAAGAACATTAATTATAAGAAAAAAGGTGAAAAGAAAAGCTTTTCTTACAAATCCAAAGCATCAATATCGTGTATCCTAATGTGGAGAACATTATTGTAGTGCTGATAACGAAAGAATGTCAATTATTATGAGTATCCAAGTTTGACTCATTTCACAGATGAACATTAATTATAAGTAAAATGGCAGAAAGAAAAGCTTTTCATGCAAAGCCAAAGCATCAGAATCTTATATCCTAATGTGGAAAACATGATTGTGGTACCCATAATTAAAAGCATGGAGATTATAATGAATATCCAAGTTTAACTCATTTCACAGATGAACATTAATTGTAAGGAAAATGGTGGAATGAAATGCTTTTCTTGCAAATCCATAGCATCAATATCGTGTATCCCAATATGGAGAACATGATTGTAGTGCCCATAATGAAAGAATGGAGATTATTACGACTATCCAAGTATGACTGATTTCACGGATGAACATTACTTATAGGGAAAATGGTAGAAAGAAAAGCTTTTCTTGCAAATCCAAAGCATCAATATTATGTATCCCAATGTGGAAAACATGATTGAGGTGCCCATAATGAAAAAAATGGAGATTATAACGAGTATCCAAGGTTGTCTGATTGCATGGATGAACATTAATTATAAGTAAAGTGGTGGAAGAAAGGCTTTCCTAACAAATCCAAAGCATAAATGTCGTGTTTCCCAATATGGAGAACATAATTGTAGTGTCCATATTGAAAAGAATGGAGATTATTATGAGTATCCCAGTTTGTCTTATTGTGTGGATAAATATTAGTTATAGGGAAAACGGTAGAAAGAAAAGCTTTTCTTATAAATCTAAAGCATCAATATCATGTATCCTAATGGAGAGAACATGATTGCAGTGCTTATAACTGTCGCAACGTACCCCTGGGTATGCCCTTATGGATTTACAGGTACATATGACTTAAAATATTTTTTTCACTTGGAAATGTCTTCTTAATCGAGACTTTTCTATCGCGACGTGATGAGAATAAGAAAGTACAGATTCTTGACTTGTGATATAGTAAAGGCGACCATAAGATGAATCACTTATCTTATTGGTATTGGATAACCATTACAAATTGGCCAATGCTTGGAGTTACCATCGATCATTTCAGGCTAGGCATGACCGGATGCTTATTGAAACCCATGTTTTGAGTTATGAAACTCAAAACATCGATCTCGTAGTCTACATAGTGCAAAGATTCACCGTTTGGGTTTGGGTGTAAGTTACACACGATGAGGTACAAACCTCTTTGCGATACCCAAAATTGATACACCACTAGTTATGTCTTATCTCAGTTTTGATTCTTTCGATCTTACCTCATCACTATTTCGATATAACCCTTTTTATTACATAAATCTTATAGAAATACAATTCCAGGTTTTGATGAAAAAGATTTAATCTCATACGCACCTTGGAGAGATAGGGAATATAAAAATTTTCAGTAAAATGACCTCCGGATTTTACTTTGAAAATGGAATGTTCCACTTTGGGCACTAGAGAGATACCCACGTGAAACATTGCCTTTAATTTTATTTGAAATGATTTGAAAACATGAATGCAAATAATTATCACAAAGAAATCATGTTAGTAAGGCAATAAATGAAGTAACATAGCATGAATCATTCAATGCAATGATAAAGAAAAGGAATAGACTATTGGAATTTATCTCTAAATTGGCATCAATTATTTAGGAATAACCGAATGAAAAATTTTTTAGATGCATCTGGGTCTTTTGATTGAACAAGACTTGTTTGACACATTCATGGAAGTTTGAGAACAAGGAAAAACAACTAATTGTAGTTGAAAGATAGGGTTGGAGTATCCCTTTGGAAAGGTGGGATTGGAGTATCCTTATGGATGATAAATAATTTTTACAAAAGAGGATTTTTAAATCTTGACAATTTTGAAAAGCGGGATTGGTGTATCCCCTCGAAAGGTCAGGGTTAGAGCATCCCCATAGATGACAAATCATTTTAACAAAGAAAGATTTTTTAGTCTCGACAATTTTGAAAAATAAGGTTAGAGTATCCCTAAAAGTAGGATATCGGTGCTTCTTTAAAGAAGTCAAGTTGGAAAACTTAAGTTGATGAAACTTTGTGATTTAGGAAATATGTAAGCATTTCGACAACTTTTGGCAATAAAAATTATTATGAATGAGGATGATAAAGATGTAAAATATATTCATGCTTTGATATGAACCTATGGGAGGTCAAAGTATGATCTATAGTTTGATCAGGGTGACATGGTGGCATTCGAAGGTCTTAAGAGGAAGCTTGGGAAAACAACTCAATTTTGACCATAATCAAAAATGTGGGATAACATCATGTTGTCCCACTTCCCAAATTTATTCTAAATTGATTTGAAGGCTTTGGAGGGTGGACATGACACCCTTAGAAAGGCAACTCGATAAGGTTCAATCTAAAAATGTTTTTAATATCCTAAAAAGTCACTTTCTAGGGAAATAAATTTTCAAGTTTGGATTGGTTATACTGCTGGTAGAGCATATGAGGTACAAGGTGTGTCAAAACTTGAAAAATCACCCTAGACTCATTTGGTATCAAAAAATTGCAAGCGATACCTTTTTGAAAAGGGAATTTCATTAATCTTTTAGGAAAAAATGTTTAAAAAGTTTGAAAAAATCATTTAGTGGGCCTGAACGGCCCAACTAGAATACATGCTCAGATTTTAGAGGTTTTGGACAGTTTAGATTTGGAAAATCATAACTCTCTCATTCGGAAAGATCCAAGGGTGAATAAGACATTGTTTTAAAGATAATTCGATGCACTTTGAGAGAAAAATATTAGAAAATTCATAAAAAAAGGTTTAGGATGTCAAAGTGATTTTTTAATTTGAAACAGTTATGCTACTAGTAGGGACAAAGCAAAGCAGGGGATATTTCTTATTTTCTTTATGGTTATGGGTCCAAACTTAAGCCATTGACATTCAAACATCCATGAATGAAGGAAAAGAATGGCGTGGCCATCACAAACTCATTTGCACAGCCTCAGAGTAGTTTAAGATGGTGAAATAGCTCATTGATCATACCACTCAAGGTTTTAACTCAAAAACAAGGCGTGAACATTTTGGGAATGAGCGAAAGGCCATTTTTGTTCAAAAATCAAAAGATTTGAGCTCGTTTAACCAAGATTCTAGATCTGGAAAACTTAATTTTCCCTAAGATATTTTGCTAACTTTAAGGGAAATGCTAAGCCCATGCATCCTTATTGGTTGAGGTTAATGTGCTTGGCTTGAGGGGTTGTGAAAATTAGTTTTTGTTTCCATGCCTTGGTTTCATAAGAAAAACTTTTTTTCTGCCAATTTTAGAATTGAAGTTTGTCTCTCAATTGGGATAAACATGGATTCACATAATATTCTCTTTTCTTTTCATGATTGGGCACTATAAACACTTCTCCTTGTTGTGACAAACGATTTTGATGCTTTGGTTTCATAAGATAAACATCTCCTTCTACCATTTTTCGAATAGACGTTCGTCTTCAATTGGGATAAACATGGATTCACATAATAATCTCCTTTCTTTTCATGATTGGGCACCATAATCACGTTCTCCTTGTTGGGATAAATGATTTTGATGCTTTGGTTTCATAAGAAAAACTTGTTTTTCTACCATTTTTTGAATTGAAGTTCATCATTTAGTTAGGGTAAACATGGATTCACATAAAATCTCCATTTTTGCAAGATTGGGCGCGATAATCACATTCTCCTTGTTGGGATAAATGATTTTGATGCTTTGGTTTCATAAGAAAAACTTGTTTTTCTGGCACTTTTAGAATTGAAGTTCATCTTTCAATTGGGATAAGCACGGATTCACATAATAATCTCCTTTGATTTCGTGATTGGGCACCAAAATCACATTCTCTTCATTGGGAAAAATGATTTTGATGCTTTGGTTTCATAAGAAAAACTTATTTTTCTACCACTTTTGGAATTGAAGTTCATCTTTCAATTGGGATAATCACGGATTCACATAATAATCTCCTTTCTTTTCATGATTGGGCACCGTAATCACATTCTCCTCGTTGGGATAAATAATTTTGATACTTTGGTTTCATAGGAAAAACTTGTTTTCCTACCATTTTTAGAATTTAAGTTCATCCTTCATTTGGGATAAACATGGATTCACATAATAATATCCTTTCATTTCTTGATTGGCCACTATAAACACATTCTCCTTGTTGT
>JBBYHO010433325.1:0-25571 GCA_038382025.1 Adansonia gregorii
TAGGCAAACATAGCAAAGGTGCATTAATCAACTTATCTTTCAACGTATTAAAAGCTTTCTCATGCATATCATCCCATCTAAACATAATATTTTTTTAACAAGTTCATTTAGAGGTGCTATAATAGAACTAAAATCTTTTACAAACCTTCTATAAAAACTTGCTAAACCATGAAACTCCTTACCTCATTTGCATTCTTGGGTGTTGGCTAGTCCTTAATTGCCTTAACCTTATCTTTATCTACACTTATTGCATGTGAACTTACATCAAAACCAAGAAAAACAATGGATTCCATGCAAAACGCACATTTCTTATGATTAGCATACAATTTATGCTCTTTTAAAACATTAAGAATAGCATGAAAATGTTTAACATGATCATCCAAATTTTTGCTATACACTAAAATATCATTAAAGTAAACCATAACGAATTTCCTAATGAAAGAACGTAAAACATAATTCATCAACCTCATAAAAGTGCTCGATGCATTAGTTAAAGCAAATGGCATCACTAACCGCTCATATAAACTGTATTTTATTTTAAAAGCAGTTTTTCATTCATCATCTTCTTTCATGTGAACTTGATAATAGCCATTCTTTAGATTAATTTTAGAAAGCATACACGAACCATGCAATTCATCAAGCATATCATCTAACTTAGGAATAGGATGTCTATACTTTACAATGATTTTATTGATGGCTCGACAATCAACACACATACACCATGTTCCATCTTCCTTTGGCACTAAAATCACAGGAATTGAACATGGGCTAAGACTCTCTCTTACGAATCCCTTTGGCATTAACTTATCCACTTGCCTTTGAGTCTCCTTTGTCTCTTTGGGATTTGCTCTATACGCTGGTCTATTAGGGATTGATGAACCAGGAAAGAAGTCTATTCGATGCTTAATACCTCTTAAAGGAGGTAATCCATATGGTATTTCCTTGAGAAATAAATCTGCAAATTCCTGTAACAAAGAAACAACCACACTAGGCAAAAACGATAGTTGAGAAATAAACATACTTGTACAAAAGTACAAGTAGTTGCTGCCTTGCCAACATAGCACTCTTAATCTCCCTTTTATTTACAAAAGCACTAACTCTCTTACTTTTGTCTCTATTTTGCTCTCCACATTTTGAATTTTTTTCTCATTGCACACTATGATGCTTTTTTTACTCTCTTGCTAACACTCACTTTTTATATCACTATTTTTTTCTCATGCACTCATTTTTTTCTTTCATTTACACTCTTTAGCTATCCTAATATGGTCTTCATATGCCTCCAATGGTTTAAGAGAAATTAAGATAAGAACTCGGTTATTCATTACAAAACTATATTTGTTCTTGTACCCATTATGAGTAACTTTTCTATCGAACTACCATGGACACCCCAAGAGTAAATGACCAACATGCATTGGGTTCAACATCACAAAGACCCTCATCCTTGTAGTTGCCAATAGAGAATGTAACTAACACTTGGTTTATCACCTTAGCTTCTCCACAATCATTCAACCAGTGCAGCTTCTGTGGTCTTAAATGCTTTAATGTAGGTAGCTTTAGCTTTTCAACCATCAAAGTACTAGCAACATTAGTGCAACTGCCACTATCAATAATCATGCTACATACCTTTTTATTCACATGGTACCTAGCATGAAAGATGTGCTCACATTGTATTTCATCACCATCTTCCTTAGGCTGTATGCTAAGAGCACACCTGGTAACGAGCATATCTCCATGCACGAGTTGTTCAATGTCAACATGACTACAATCCTCTAATGGTGGCATGTCATTATCATTCAAACTTATGCTTTCTATGTTGCCATTATCCATAACAATCATAGCCCTTTTATTTGGACATTGAGAAGCAATATGCCAAAATCCTTTACACTTAAAACACTTAACATCACGTGATTTAGAAGATGATTTAGTTTTGATTTTACCTTTGGAGAATGTAATTGAATCCTTTTCCTTTGCATCTTTTTTACATTTTGCGGCAGCTTTGTTGTTCTTCCAATTTGACTTCCATGAAGAGTTAGAAGTTGAACAATATTTGGAAGTGCCTTTAGACTCTAATGGCATTTCCACATTGATAGCTTTATACAATAATTCCTTCATCTCCACATAATGATGCAATTCCACCAAATTAGCTATCTCTTTATTCAAACCACTAATAAATCTAGCCATAGTTTCCTCACGGTCTTCCTCTATATTGGCCCGAATCATGGCTACCTCCATCTCTTTATAGTAATCCCCTACATTCATGGATCCTTAAGTCAGCCCCTGCAACTTTCTACATAAGTCCCTATAGTAATGGCTAGGTATGAACCTCTTTCTTATCACTACCTTCATTTCTTCCTATGATCGAATAGATCTCTCACTATTCCTACACCTATTAATCACAAATGGATCCCACCAAATACAAGCATAATCTGTAAACTCAACTGCTGCTAGTTTAACCTTATTCTCCTTAGAGTAATTATGACAATCAAAAACATGTTCTCCCACTCCAAATATAATTCAGGGTCATTTTTCCCTTGGAAGGTAGGGATTTTTATCTTAATACCCAAATTGCTATCTAATTTTGAAATAGCCTTTTTACCCTTTTAAGAATTACTCTCATCATAATAAGATTCTTCTTCTTCTTCCTCTTTAACCATATGTGTTCTAGAGGATCTAGGATTGGATAAGGACTCTAAATTATCTAACTTCATGTTCAAAAGCTTGAATTGATCTTAGACAGCCTTCACAAACAACTTGATATTGGTTTTAGCATTATCTCCTCCACTACTTATGTTTTAAACTTGCAAAATTTGTTAGGAATAAAAATAGATTGGTTTTCCTCACACTCTCCCTTACGTGTTTACAATCAATATTGTTACCTAACCACTCGCGTTTTACTTAATTTTGGCTTTTCTCTATGGTATTCTCACCTCTCTTGCCTTTTACCACTTAACTTCCCCTTGGAGCCCTTTAAAAAGAACTTTACAAATGATCTAACCAAAATAGCAAGCAACAATAAAGTTATTATAACTTTGATTAATAAGATCAATAAGAAAGATCAATGAAATGAAATCAACAAGAATTATGAAAGGAAACAAAATCAGCAAGAAATATCAAGGGAAGAAAAATCAATGAAGAAGAACAAAGAGTTCTTTGTATGATATGAATGTAAAGATCTAATAACAATCTTTTTTTGTAAGATGGAAAAAGAGATATAACACTAGAACACACTCTCTTTTTTTTTTCTTTTTTTGCCTTTTATTAAATGGTGGAAGCATGAACTATAATAGAAAAAAATAATGAAATTATGAGATTAAAAGATAGATTACACTTGACTTTCAAGAACCAAAGCTCTGATAGCAAATAATGCGAATCTTAGGATGAAAACATAAATTAAAACTTGATTGGATGGAATTAAAACCCTAGGATCATCTTCAAAGTTAAGTAAAGAAAACTTAACCCCAATCAAACCTGCTGATTATAACCAAAGTTATAACAATTTTGATCGTCGCAAGTTACCCTGATAAGATCAAATTGAGTTTTTGATTAAAGAACAAAGAAGATCTCACAAAGTGAAGAAACTCTTAAGTATTTTTTTCTCTTCCAAATCTACTGTATTACATGAATAAGACTCCCTTATATAGACCAAAAATCAGTAGAGCCATAATTGAATAAGGAAATCCTAATTAATAAGAAAAAGTTTATTCCTAATCCTAATCTGATTAGAATTTATCTAAACAACTTAAAATCCTAAACATAATCCAAATCAATAAAGATAAAGTCTACTCCTTATCATAATCTAATTAGGAATTATCTAAATAAATTTTAAAAAATAAAAAGTCAAAAAAATAAAAAAAATCTAAAATCCTAATCTATAGGCCCATGAATATAAGCAAATTGGGCTCCATTCATCTTGGACATGTGAATTGGGCTCTGAGCTTTATTCATCTTTTCTTTTTAGCCTCAACATAATGTAGAAAAGTGATCAATCTTGGTAATGCATCTGATTCATTTTGAACAGGCTTTTTTGCTTGCATTTCCATGATTAGTCCTTGCAAAGACTGCTCCATGCATTTAGTCTTTGCCTTAGTCATTGGACCTCTAATTCCTTGCAAAGGATCATAAGAATGGTTGGGAATAGGTGTTTGTGCGAGTTGATCTCCATCAGAGTCATTTTCACAAGAAACCACATCATTAATATCATTTATTTGAATGAGGAAAATTTGTTTATGGCTCCAAATCGTGAAAAGAAAAGAGATTATTATGTGAATCTGTATTTGTCCAAATCGATGAACAAACATTAATTCTAAAAATAGAAGAAAGATAAGTTTTCCTTATGAAACCAAAGCATCAATATCATCTATCCCAATGATGAGAATGTGATTATGGCACCCAATCATTAAAAAAAGAGATTATTATGTGAATCCGTGTTTGTCCAAATCAACGGACAAACATTAATTTGCAAAATGGAAAAAAGAAAAGTTTTTCTTATAAAACCAAAGCATCAGTTTATTTATCTCAATGAGGAGAATGAATTAGCAGTGCCCAATTAGGAGATAATTATGTGAATCCTTGTTTGTCCAAATCAATGGATGAACATTAATTCTAAAAATGGAAGAAAAATAAGTTTTTCTTATGAAAGCAAAGCATTAATATCATCTATCTTAATGAAGAGAATGTATTTATGGTGCCCAATCATGAAAAGAATAGAGATTATTATGTGAATCCATGTTTGTCCAAATTGAAGGATGAACATTAATTCTAAAATTCATAGAGAAAAAAGTTTCTCTTACGAAACCAAAGCATCAATAGCATTTATCTCAATGAGGAGAATGTGTTTATAGTGTCCACTCATGAAAAGAAATAAGATTATTACGTGAATCCATGTTTATCATAATTGACAGACAAACTTTGATTCTAAAAAATGGTGGGATGTGAAGTTATTCTTATGAAACCAAAGCATCAATTCATTTATCCTAATGAGGAGAATGAATTTTTGGTGCCTAATCATTAAAAGAAAAGAGATTATTATGTGAATTCATGTCTATCCCAATCGAAATACAAACTTTAATTCTAAAAATGGTAGAAAGAGAAGTTTTTCATAAGAGAACAAAGCATCAATGTCATTTATCCTAACGAGAAGAGTGTGTTTATGGTGCCAAATCATTAAAAGAAAGGAGATTATTATGTGTATCTATGTTTGTTCAAATCGACGAATGAACATTAATTCTAAAAATGGAAGAGAAATAAGTTTTTTTTATGAAATCAAAACATCAATATCATCTATCCGAATAAGGAGAATGTGTTTATGGTGCGCAATTGTGAAAAGAAAGAGGATTATTATGTGAATCCATGTTTGTCCGAATTGACAGAGAATTATTACTTCTAAAAATGGAAGAAAGATAAGTTTTTCTTATGAATCCAAAGCATCAGTATCATCTATCCCAATGAGAAGAATGTGTTTATGATGCCAAATCATAAAAAGAAAAAAGATTATTATGCAAATTCGTGTTTGTCCAAACCGACAGATAAACATTAATCTTGAAAATGGAAGAAGGTTAAATTTTTCCTTGGAAGCCAAAGCATCAAAATCATCTATCCCAAGGGGGAGAACATGTTAATGGTTCCCAACTGTGAAAGAGGAGATTATCATACGAATCCGAGATTATCATACGAATCCATGTTTGTCAAAATCGATGGACAAACATTAATTCTAAAAATGGTAGAAAAAAAGTTTTTCTTATGAAAGTAAAGCATCAAACTCATTTATCCCAATGAGGAGAATATCTTTATAATGCCAAATCATAAAAAAAAGAGATTATTATGTAAATCTATGTTTGTCCAAACCGACGGACAAACATTAATCCTGAAAATGGAAGAAGGATAAGTTTTTCTTTTGAAGCCAAAGCATCAATATCATCTATCCCAAGGAGGAGAATGTGTTTATGGTGCCCAATCAAGAAAAGAAAAGAGATTATTATATGAATCCATGCTTGGCTATATCGACGGACGAACATTAATTCTAGAAATGGTAGAAAGAGAAGTTTTTCTTACAAAACCAAAGCATCAAACTTACTTATCCCAATGAGAAGAATATGTTTATGATGCCAAATCATGAAAAAAAAAGAGATTATTATGTGAATCCATGTTTTTCCAAATTGACGAACAAACATTAATTCTACAAATGGTAGAAAAAGAAGTTTTTCTTATAAAAGCAAAGCATCAATACATTTATCCCAATGCGGAGAATGAATTTGAGGTGCCCAAACATTAACTGAAATGAGATTATTATGTGAATACGTGATTATCCCAATCAAAACACGAACTTCAATTCTAAAAGTGGTAAAAATAGAAGTTTTTCTTATGAAACCAAAGCATCAGTTCATTTATCCCAATGAGGAGAATGAATTTGTTGTGCCCAATCATTCAAAGAAAAAAGATTATTATGTGAATCCGTGTTAGTCCAAATCGACGGACAAACATTAATTCTAAAAGCGAAGAAAGATAAGTTTCTCTTATGAAACCAAAGCATGAATATCATCTATCCCAATGAGAAGAATGTGTTTATGGTGCCCAATTGTGAAAAGGAAAGAAGATTGTTATGTGAATCCGTGTTTGTCCAAATCGATGAACGAGCAGTAATTCAAAAAATGGAAGAAAGATAAGTTTTTCTTATGAATCCAAGGCATCAATATCATCTATCCCAATGAGAGGAATGTGTTTATGGTGCCCAATGATGAAAAAAAAAGGAGATTCTTATATGAATCTGCATTTGTCCGAGTCAACAGACGAACATTAGCTCTAAAAATGGTAGAAAGAGAAATTTTTCTCATGAAACCAAAGCATCAATTTATTTATCCTAATAAGAATGAATTTGTGGTTCCCAGACGTGAAAAGAAAGAAGATTAGTATGTGAATCCGTGTTTGTCCAAATCGACATACGAACGTAAATTCTAAAACTGGTGGAAAGATGAGTTTTTCTGAAGAAACCAAAGCATCAATAGCGTTTTTCCCCATGAAGAGACTGTGTTTACGATGCCAATCATGAAAAAAAAAGAAATTATTACGTGATTCCATGTTTGTCTAGATCGACGGATGAACATTAATTCTAAAAATGGTAGAAAAAAAGTTTTTCTTATGAAGCCAAAGGATCAAACTCATTGATCGTAATGAGGAGAACCTATTTATAATGCCAAATCATGAAAAGAAAAATGATTATTATGGGAATCTGTGTTTATCCAAATCAATGCACAAACATTGATTCTAAAAATGGTAGAAAGATAAGTTTTTCTTATGAAACCAAAGCATCAATATCATCTATCCGAATGAGGAAAATGTGGTTATGGTGTCGATTCGCAAAATGAAAGAAGATTATTATGTGAATCCATGTTTGTGCAAATTGAGAAACGAAACATTAATTCTAAAAATGGTAGAAAGAGAAGTTTTTCTTATGAAAGTAAAACATCAATTCATTTACCCAATAAGGAGAATGAATTTATGGTGCCTAAACGTTAACTAAAAAGAGAGTATTATGTGAATTCATGTGTATCTCAATCGAAAGAAGAACTTTAAATCTAAAAATGGTAAAAGGAGGAGTTTTTCTTATGAAACAAAAGCATCAATTCATTTATCCTGATGAGGAGAATGAATTTCAGGTGCCCAATCATTAAAAGAAAGGAGATTATTATGTGAATCTGTGTTTATCCAAATGGATGGATGAACATTAATTACAAAAATGGAAGAAAAGTTTTTCTTATGAAACCAAAGCATCAATATCAACTATCCCGATGAGGAGAATGTGTTTATGGTGCCCAATCATGAAAAAAAAGAGATTATTATGTGAATCCTTTTTTGTCCAAATCGATTGACAAACATTAATTTTAAAAATGGTAGAAAGGAAAATTTTTCTCATGAAACCAAAGCATCAATATCATCTATCCCAATAAGGAGAATGTGTTTATGCAGTGCAATCTTGAAAAGAAAGAAGATTATTATGTGCTTGTCCAAATCAGTAGACGAACATTAATTCTAAAAATGGTAGAAAGAGAAGTTTTTCTTATGAAACCAAAAAATTAATAACATTTATCCCAATAAGGAGAATGTGTTTATGGTGCCAATCATGAAAAAAAAAGAAATAATTACGTGAATCCATATGTTTGTCTAAATTGATGGATGAGCATTAATTTTAAAATGGTAGAAAGAGAAGTTTTCTTATGAAACCAAAGGATCAAGCTCATTTATCCTAATGAGGAGAATGTGTTTATTATACCAAATCATGAAAGGAAAGGAGATTATTATGGGAATCCATGTTTGTCCAAATCAATGCACGAACGCTAATTCTAAAAATGAAAGAAAGATAAGTTTTTCTTATGAAACCAAAGCATTGATATCATTTATCCCAATAAGGAGAACGCGTTCATGGTGCCCAATCATGAAATGAAAGGAGATTATTATGTGAATCAATGTTTGTCCAAATCGACAGATGAACATGAATTCTGAAAATGGTAGAAATAGATGTTTCTCTTATGAAAGCAAAGCATCAATTCATTTACCTAATGAGGAGAATGAATTTATAGTGCCCAAACGTTAACCGAAAGGAGATTATTATGTGAATTCATGTTTATCCCCATCGAAAGACGAACTTTAATTCTAAAAATGGTAAAAAAAAAAAGTTTTTCTTATGAAACCAAAGCATCATATCAGTTATCCCAACGAGGAGAATGAATTTGGTGTTCCTAACCACTAAAAGAAAGGAGATTATTATGTGAATTTTTGTTTGTCCAAATCGACGGATCAGCATTAATGCCAAAAATAGAAGAAAGATAAATTTTTCTTACAAAACCAAAGCTTAATACCAACTATCCCAATGAAGAGAATGCGTTTACAGTGCCTAATCATGAAAAGAAAAGAGATTATTATATTAATCCATGTTTGTCCAAATCAATGGACGAACATTAATTCTAAAAATGGTAGAAAGAGAAGTTTTTCTTATGAAACCAAAGCATCAATATCATCTATCCCAATGACAAGAATGTGTTTATAGTGCCCAATCATGAAAAGAAAAGAGATTATTATGGGAATCCATGTTTGTTCAAGTCAAGGGACGAAAATTTATTCTAAAAATGGTAGAAAGAGAAGTTTTTCTTATGAAACCAAGGCACCGATATCATTACCCCAATGATGAGAATGTGTTTATGGTGCCCAATCATGAAAAGAAAGGAGATTATTATATGAATCCATGTTTATCCAAATCAACGGATGAACATTAATTCTAAAAATGGTAGAAGAGAAGTTTTCCTTATGAAACCAAAGCATCAATTCATTTATCCCAATAAGAAGAATGAATTTATGGTGCCCAATCATTAAAAAAAAGCAAATTATTATGTGAATCAGTGTTTGTCCAAATCAAAGACAAACATTAATTCTAAAAATAGAAGAAAGATAAGTTTTTCTGATGAAACCAAAGCATCAATATAATACATCCCAATGAGATGAATGTGTTTATGGTGCCCAATCAAGAAAGGAAAAGAGATTATTATGTGAATCCATGTTTGTCCAAATCGATGGACGAACATTGATTCTAAAAATTATGGAAAAAAAAGTTTTCCTTATGAAACTAAAGCATTAGTAGTATTTATTCCAATGAGGAGAATGTGTTTATGGTGCCAATCATTAAAAGAAAAAAAACTATTACGTGAATCCATGTTTGTCTAAATCGATAAATGAACATTAATTCTAAAAATGGTAGAAAGAGAAGTTTTCTTATGAAACCAAAGGATCAAACTCATTTATCCTAATAAGGAGAATGCGTTTATGATGCCAAATCATGAAAAAAAAGAGATTATTATGTGAATCTATGTTTGTCTGAATCAATGGACGATCATTAATTCTAAAAATGGTAGAAAGAGAAGTTTTTCTTATGAAACTAAAGCATTAATTCATTTATCCCAATAAGGATAATGAATTCTTGGTGCCCAATCATTAAAAGAAAGGAGATTATTATGTGAATTCGTGTTCATCCCAATTGAAAGACAAACTTTAATTCTAAAAATGGTAAAAAGGGAAGTTTTTCTTATGAAACCAAAGCATCAATTCATTTATCCTAATAAGGAGAATGAATTTGTGGTGCCCAATCCTTCGAAGAAAGGAGGTTATTATATGTATCCATGTTTGTCCAAATCGATGGATGAACATAAATTCTAAAAATGGAAGAAAGATAAGTTTTTCTTATGAAACCAAAGCATCAATATCATTTATCCCAAAGAGGAGAACATGTTTATGGTGCCCAATCGTGAGAAAAAAAAAGAGATTATTACATGAATCGGTGTTTGTCAAAATAAACGGACAAACATTAATTCTAAAAATGGTAGAAAGAGAAGTTTTTCTTATGAAACCAAAGCATTAAACTCATTTATCCCAATAAAGATAAGGTGTTTATGATGCCAAATCATGAAAAGAAGGGAGATTATAATATGAATTCGTGTTTGTCCAAACCGACAACAAATATTAATTCTAAAAATGAAATATGGATGAGTTTTTCCTATGAAGCAAAGCATCAATATCATCTATCCTAAGGAGGAGAATGTGTTTATGGTGCCCAATCATGAAAAGAAAAGAAATTATTATATGAATCCTTGTTTGTCTAAATCAACATATAAACATTAACTCTAAAAATGGTAGGAAGAAATTTTTTTTTACGAAATCAAAGCATCAAACTCATTTATGCCAATGAGGAGAAAGTGTTTGTGATGCCAAATCATGAAAGAAAGGAGATTATTATGTGAATCCATGTTCGTCCAAATCGACGGATGAACAATAATTCTAAAAATGGTAGAAAGAGAAGTTTTTCTTGTGAAAGCAATGCATCAATTCATTTATCCCAATGTGAAGAATGAATTTATGGTGCCCAATCGTGAAAATAAAATAGATTATATGTGAATTTATATTTGTCGAAATCGACATATGAACATTAATTCTAAAACTGGAAGAAAGATAAGTTATTCTTATGAAACTAAAGCATCAATATCATCTATCCCAATGAGGAAAATGTGTTTATGGTGCCCAATCGTGTAAAGAACGGAGATTATTGTGTGAATCCGTGTTTGTTGAAATTGACAAGCGAACATTAATTCTAAAATGGTAGAAAGAGATGTTTTTCTTATAAAACCAAAGCATCAATATCATTTATCCAATCAGGAGAATGTGTTAATGGTGCCCAATTACGAAAAGAGAAGAGATTAGTATGTGAATCCTTGTTCATCCTAATTGACGGACCAACTTTGATTCTAAAAAATGGTGGGAAGTGATGTTTTTCATATGAAACCAAAGCATCAATTCATTTATCCTAATAAGGAGAATGTGTTTTTGGAGCACAATGATGAAAAGAAAAGAGATTATCACGTGACTCCATTTTATCCTAATTTACAGATGAACTCGGATTCTATAAAATGTTAGGAAGTGAAGTTTTTCTGTGAAACGAAAGCATCAATTCATTAATCCTAATGAGGAGAATGTGTTTACAGAGCACAATCATGAAAAGAATGGAGATTATCATGTGAATCCATGTTTATACCAATTTATAGATGAACTTTGATTCTATAAAATGGTGAAATGTGAAGTTTTTTTTGCGAAACCAAAGCATCAATTCATTTATCCTAATGAGATTAAATTTATGATGCCCAATCATTAAGAGAAAGTAGATTATTACTTGAATCCGTGTTTATCCCAATTGAAGGACGAACTTCAATCCTAAAAATGTTAGAAAGAAAAGTTTTTCTTATGAAACCAAAGCATCAATCTCATTTATCCCAATGAGAAGAATGTGTTTATGATGCCAAATCATGAAAAAAGAGAGAGATTATCACATGAATCCCTATTTATCCTAACCAACAGACAATCTTTGATTCTCTAGAATGGTGGGAAACGAAGTTTTTCTTTGTAATTATAGCATCAATTCATTCATCTCAATGAGGAGATTGAATTTATGGTGCTCAATTAATAAAAGAAAAGAGATTATTATGTGAATCTGTGTTTATCCCAATTGAAGGATGAACTTCAATTCTAAAAATGGTAGAAAGAAAAGTTTTTCTTTTGAAACCAAAGCATCAATCTCATTCATCTTAATGAGGAGAATGTGTTTACGATGCCAAATCATGAAAAAAAGAAGGTTATTATGTGAATACGTGTTTGTCCAAATCGACAGACGAACATTAATTCTAAAAATAAAAAAAAATATTTTTTTCATATGAAACCAAAGCATCAATATCATCTATCCTAGTGAGAAGAATGTGTTTATGGTGCCCAATTATGAAAAGAAAGGAGATTATTATGTGAATCCACATTTGTCTAAATTGATGGAAGAACATTAACTCTAAAAATGGTATAAAAAAGGTTTTTCTTATGAAAGCAAAACACCAATTCATTTATCCCAATAAGAAAAATGAATTTTGTGGTGCCCAATCATTAAAAGAAGGGAGATTATTATGTGAATCCATGTTTATGCAAATCGACGGACGGACATTAATTCTAAAAATAGAATAAAGATAAGTTTTTTTTTAAGAAACCAAAGCATCAATAGCATCTAACCCAATGAGGAAAATGTGTTTACGATGCCAAATCATGAAAAAAAAAGAGATTATTATGTGAATCCGTGTTTATCAAAATCAACAGACGAACATTATTTCTAAAAATTAAAGAAAAAGAAGTTTTTCTCATGAAATCAAAGCATCAATTTATTTATCCCAATGAGGAGAATGAATTTGTGGTGCCTAATCATTAAAAGAAAAGAGATTATTATGTGAATTCATGTTTGTCCAAATCAATGGATGAACATTAACTTTAAAAATATAAGAAAAATAAGTTTTTCTTTTGAATCAAAGCATTAATATCGTCAATCCCAATAACGAGAATGTGTTTATTATGCCCAATCATGAAAAGAAAGGTGAATATTATTTGAATCTGCGTTTGTCCAAATCAAGGGATGAACATTAATTCTAAAAATGGAAGACATAAAGGTTTTTGTTATGAAACCAAAGCATCAATTTATTTATCCTAATGAGGAGAATGAATTTGTGATGCCCAATCAATAAAAGAAAAGAGATTATTATGTGAATCGATGTTTGTCCAAATCGACGGATGAGCATTAATTCTAAAAATTAAAGAAAGATAAGTTTTTCTTATGAAACCAAAGCATCAACGTCATCTATCCCAATGATGAGAATGTGTTTATGGTGCCTAATCATGGAAAGAAAGGAGATTATTATGTGATTCTGTGTTTTTCTAAGTCAATGGACGAACATTAATTCTAAAAATGGAAGAAAAAAAAGGTTTTCTTATGAAACCAAAGCATCAATTTATTTATCCCAATGAGGAGCATGAATTTATGGTGCCCAATCATTAAAAAAAGGAGATTATTATCGAAATTTATGTTTATCCCAATCAAAAGACAAACTTTAATTCTAAAAATGGTAGATAGAGTCATTTTTCACATGAAACCACATCATTGATATCATTTATTTGAACGAGAAGAATGTGTTTATGGCTCCAAATCATGAAAAAAAAAGGGATTATTACATGAGTCCGTGTTTGTCTAAATCGACAGAGGAACATTAATTCTAAAAATGAAAGAAAAATAAGTTTTTCTTATAAAACCAAAGCATCAGTATCATCTATCCTAATAATGAGAATGAGTTTATAGTACCCAATCATTAAAAGAAAGAAGATTATTATGTGAATCTATGTTTGTCTAAATCAACAGACAAATATTAGTTCTAAAAGTGGATGAAAGAGAAGTTTTTCTTATGAAACCAAAGTATCAATTTATTTTTCCTAACGAGGAGAATGAATATATGGTGCCTATTCATTAAAAGAAAATAGAATATTATTTGAATCCATTTTTGTCCTAATCGACGGATGAACATTAATTCTAAAAATGAAAGAAAGATAAGTTTTTCTCATGAAACCAAAGCATCAATATCATCTATCTGAATGAGGAGTATAGACACTTTATTTTGTCTGGGCTAATTTGTAGCAATCTAGAGCATGAATGTGAAAGAGGGTGGTCGCCTGACAAAAAAGTATTTTAAGGAGGTTAAGAAGGCCTTAGGGATCGTATCAAAGGTAAATGCAAAGATGTGGCATCAAATGACACAGTTTAAGGTATCCGGGGATAAAAGATATGAGAAACTTCACAATTTTACTTGAATGTATCAATACATGGTTCTCATGTATAGATACAATGCTCTAACATGCCAAAAATTTGAAATGTCCTTATTTGTATCGATACAACATGTGGATGTATCAATACATAAGCCTACGTATCGATACTAGGCCATGCCAAGACCAAAACATGCATTCTATAAAGAAATGTATCAATACAGTGGTTCATAGTATCGATGCAATGGTTCATAGTGTCGATACAATGATCATTATATCAATACAATGTTCATTGTATCGATACCATCAAGGTTTTAAGACCAAATGTATAGACACATTATGCAATGTATCGACACATGCAAGCCATTTTCATGGTCCAAGCATTTTTTACTTATCCACCATTGATCCAAAACTCGATTTTAACTTATTTCTTTGCATCAACAAAGATTAAAACCCATATCAAATTATGATTTTGGACTTTCGAACTAATCAAAACATTTTTTGAAGTCTAAATTGGATCAATAAGGGTTAATACCATATGATCACCTTACTCCCTAGTTTGTTGGCCAATATCACTATCAGCCACCCTATTTGCTAGAAAATCATTTAGCATTTAAACCAGCCACCCTATGCCCATCACATTGGCAGCAAGTTACTCCCTACAGCCACCCTATAGCCACCATACTGATGTCACTTTGTCCCCTTTGAGAAATGGCAAAAAACATGTCCAATTTGGCTCGAAAAGGCCAGTATAAATGGACAACTTCTATCTAAAAAAAAAGGTTAGATTCTAACTTGTTTCAGCTTCCAAAAACACATTCACACATTAAAAAAAACCAAATCCCGTAGCTCTTCACCCACCAGCCAAAAATAGCTCCAAAACACTCACTCTCAACCTCTACACATTCTAAAAAATCACCCTCATCCATACTAGAACCAAAACCTCATTGTTTCTCTCTTTTTCTTGCTTATTTACAATAAGGAAAAGAGGGAAATTCAATCCATTTCTGTTGCTTCAACTATTTGGCCAAAGTTGAAGTTTTATTGGGATAACTTCCTGCTCTATTACTTACATTTTTTGTTTTTCAGCACCTTCATCATTATAGTGAGCTCCCCATGTTACCATCACCCTCTTAGGATTATCATGCATGACTATGGCATTTGGTCATGGTAGTTTAAGATTTGATGCCTTAATGCCCTTTTTATGTGCAAAATGCCTCATTTCATCCTCATTAGTTTGATATCTTTTGCTTATGCATTTTATGCCATGTCCATGCATCTTGTTATCCTTAATCCATGTATGAATTATTAGCCTAACACATTTCAAACACATTTACACATTAACTTTCATGAATTATTATCATTTTTAGCATCCATAACATTTTCTTCTCAAAGTGCATAACACTTTCTTTGTCTAGGCCATTAGTAAAATTAGCATCCATATTCATGTTATGTGCCATCCTCTTGTATGTTTGTTGTCAAAATGCATGTCTGATGGCTAATAAAAACTGATTTTCGAAATCCCCCCTAAGCCAAGCATGTTAACCTTACCCAATGAGGATTAGCATGGACTTAGCATTTTCCTTAAAGCTAGTAAAATATCTTGGGGAAAATTAAGTTTTCCAAATCTAGAATCTTGGTTAAACAAGCTCAAATCTTCTGATTTTGAAATGAAAATGGTCTTACAATTATTCCCTAAATGTTTGTGCCTTTTTCTCGAGTCAAAACCTTGAGTGGTATTATCAATGGGCTGTTTCATCGTCCCAAACTACTCCGAGGCTATGCAAATGAGCTTATGGTGCTCATGCCACTCTTTCCCTTCAATCATAGACGTTCGAATGTCAATGGCTCGAGTTTGGACTTGTAGACATAAAAAATAAGAGATATCCCATGCTTTGCTTTATCCCCTATTGGTAGCACAAATGTTGCAAATTGAAAATTCACTTTAAAATCCTAAATGATTTTTCATGAATTTTATCAAAGCATGTCAAATTATCTTTAAAATGACGTCTTATTCACCTATGAATCATTCTGGATGAGAGGATTATGATTTTTCAAGTCTAAACTATCTAGAACGTCTAGAATCCGAACATGTATTTTGGTTGGGCCGTTTAGGCCCACTAAATGATATTTCTAAATTTTTTTAGACATTTTTCCTAAAAGGTTCGTGAAATTCCCTTTTTAGAAAGGTATTGTTTGCAATTTTTTGATACCAAATGAGTCTAGGGTGATTTTTCAAATTTTGACACACCTTGTCCCTTATATGCTCTGTCAGTAGCACTATCAATCCGAACTTGAACATTTATTCCCCAAGAAAGAGACTTTTTGGGGTAGTGGGAATATTTTTAGGATGAGCTTCATGAGTTACCTTTCTAATAGTGTCTTATCCACCTTCTAAATCCTTCGAACTAATTTAGAATAAATTCAGGAAATAGGATAGCGCGATGTCATCCCCAATTTTTGGTTTTGGTCAAAATTGAGTTGTTTTCCTGAATTTCATCTCAAGACATTCAAATGTCTCTATGTCAACCTGATTATACTCGAGAATATGCGTTGACCTCCCATAGCCTCGTATAAAGGTAGAAATACATTTTACATCCTTACCATCCTTATTCACAATAATTTCTTTTGCCAAAAGTTATTGAAAGGCTCATACATTCCCTAAATCACAAGGTTTTACTAACTTAAGTTTTCCAACTCGACTTCTCTAAAGACCATCAAACGTATTACTTTTAGGGATACTCAATCCTTATTTTTTTGAAGGGATACTCCAACTTTGTTTTCAAAATTGTTGAGATTAAAAAAAACTTTCTTTTCTCAAAATGATTTGTCATCCACGGGGACACTTCAACCATGACCTTCCAAGGGGATACCCTAACCCTACTTTTCAAAATTGTTAAGATTAAAAGAATCCTCTTTTGTCAAAATTATTTGTCATCCATGAGGATACTCTAACCCTACCTTTCCGAAAGGATACTCTAACCCTATTTTCAACTACAATTAATTTTTTTCTCATTCTCGGACTTCTATGAATATGTCAAACAAATCTTGTTTAATCAAGGAACCTAGATGCATCTTAAAAATTATTGATTCCGTTATTCCCAAATAATTGATACCAATTATGAGATAAATTCCAATAGTCCATTCTTTTTCTTTATCATTTCCTTGAATGATCCATGCTATGTTACTTCATTTATTATCATACTAACATGATTTCTTTGTGATGATTATTTGTATTCATGTTTTCCAATTATTTCAAATAAAACTAATAGTAATGTACCATGTAGGTATCTCTTTAGTGCCCAAAGTGGAACATCCTATTTCCAAAGTAAAATCCAAAGGTCATTTTTATCGAAAATCTCTATATTCCCCATCTCTTCAGGTTGTATATGGGATTAAATTTTTTTCATCAAAACCTAGACTATTTTTACAAGATTCATGCATTAAAAGAGGTTATATCGAAATAATGACAAGTTATGATCAAAAGAATCGAAACTGAGATAAGACATAGCTAGTAAAGCACCAATTCAGACGTCGTGAAGAGGTTCATACCTTATCACGCGTAACCAACTCTCGAACCTAAATAGTGAATCTTTGCACTATGTAGACCACATGATTGATGTTTTGAATTTCGTAACTCAAAATATTAGTTTCAATAAGCATCTGGTCATGCCTAGCCAAAAAATATTCGGTGGTGATTCCAAGCATTGGCCATTTTGTGATGGTCATCCGAGACCAATAAGATGAGTAATTCATCTTATGGTCCCGTTCACTGTACCACAGGTTGAGAATCCATACATTCTTATTTTCATCACATCGCCAAAGAAAAAGTCTCGATCCAGAAGACATTCCAAGTCAAAAAAATATTTTAAGTCATACGCACTCATAGATCTACGAAGATCCACCTCAGGGTATGTTGTGACATCTTGGTGACTTTGCTGGGCATAGTAGAGAGTTAGGCCAATAGCTAGCCATGTCTTGCTAGGTTCTTAGTTCTTTAGATCTTCGATCATTATTTAACCATAACCCTTTTCTTTATTTTGTCAACTAATCTTTTGTTTGATATGATTGTTAGGATTGTCTTATTTTTGAATAATCATAGCTTAATAAAAATGGCAATACAGAAGTAAACAAAAAGGTTTGATATTTTCCCCGTCACACATCATGCAGTTGTGTGTGCATTAGTGTCTGCCAAACTCCATGGCATGGTTATAACCCAATCAGTAGGAGGAAGTAAGCTATCTGCATTTATGAGTAACCCTCCACATAGGCATGGCAATAACTTCCCGAATGTAAATTACATATGTCTCTCGTGAGTAACCCTCCACATTTGCATAAGAAAATACATCCAATGGATCGAGCCTGTTCTGCTAAACTCACGATAGGTCTAGGATCGAGCTCTCTCGACTGTCCTTAAGGGATGGAGGAGCAATTCGGATACCTATGTAGGCATCAACTTAAACCTCACATAGTGAGCCCTACAAGCTAAACCATGTTAAACCATACTGGAATGCTGCTAGAATACCCAGAGAATAGGGTCACTTAGGGAAACATTCCTAACCTTTACTTGTAATTACCATAATTATGTATCTGACAATGAGTATACAATTGTCACTCGTATCTTTATTTTTATCATTTATCAAGACATGCTATCGTGCTACCCCAACAATGGCTAAGCTTTGTATAAATAAGTGACGATGAACAAAAACCATAGTTCACAATGTCTTATACTGTAAGCCGTTATGTTGTCCGAGTCATGGCTTAACGTGCATCCGCACTAGTGGTGATGAATGAATATTACTCTTGGTCGTTTCTTTTTCCATCAAAATAAGATATTGCATCACCTCATGAAGGGCAGATTACATCCTAGTATATTGAAATGCTGCCCGTTTCTTGTCTCACCACTTTGGTTGAGACATATTATGAATTTTTTTGTTTTAACATTCTTCAATTCTTTATTTCCTTACATTTGTCTCCTATATGTTCCACTAACTTATTTTCCCTTTGTTTGTGTTTTGGTGCATGCATCATTTCATCATAACCATTATAACTATCATCATTTTGGGATAATTGTTCTGGTTTGATGTTCTGCAAGGGGCATCAATTATGGAGTAACAGCTTATCTCCACTTTTGAGTCTTTTGGAAATGTCAAAACATGGTCAGAAGGTCGCTAGCGTCAAGACAGGGATATCTTAAAGCTTAATTACATCTCAAAAATACATGAAGAGGTCAAGATCGGCTTTCATCAGAATGATTGTCAAGAACTAAAGCACATTTAAGACAATTAGGATAGCAACATGAAAAAAGCATTCACTAAAAAGTACAAGGATATAGCTCTCTTACTTGTGTTTAGTTAGATGATGGCTTGTTACGAGTAGCGGCACAATTCTAGAATCCAGCCTATCGATGTTTGACCTTCAACCAATAAGATTTAGTCCCCTACCATTGATGAGTACACAACCCTACTTAACATAGAAAGGGCCAAATCAGACCAGATTTACTGCAAGGCTCTAATGCCTTTTTCATTCGAGAAAAGGTTGAGGCAAATTCTTGGAGTCAGAGAAGCATAAGTTGATAGTCATGTCAAAGTAAAAGGGAATAGTGAATACATCTCTTAGGCCAGCTTGAAAGAGGCAATCATGAATTTTTTTATCAAAAGAAAGCTCAAGATGTCTATGCTTTGGCAATTTACGGGCTTATTATATTCTTAAAGACTTTGGGCTATGTAGAGGCGACAGTCACAGATTTCTTTTCTCGCCTATGTTGTAATATCAACCTTGTTTTCACCATCATTGCCAAAACCATCCGCGCCCTCAGCTTTTGTGAAAATAGAAAGTTTTATCAGGTGCACCTCAGTGATCGAGATATGGCTCCTAGGTCATCTTTGTGTTAGGAAAGGAAGAGTCAGGCAAACTTTCTTCTTCAAGATCAATCCTCTTTCGATGGCATTAGAGGAATACTGTCATCAAGATAAGATAAAAAGCATTGGGTCAAGGAATTACGAAACCTTAAGGAGGAAGAAATCATATGTAGAGAGCCTCATGGGTGTTCTCTTAGTTGATTATGTACAGATGTGGAGACTACACTTGTGTGCCACTCCTGGGATTATGGGGCAATACCAGCTATGCTTCTCTTTTAGTATTATGTCAGTTCTAGTGCCAGCAATTCAACTCATTCTTTGAAGACTTAGGATATTGGGATTTTGAATACAGAAAGCCCAATTATAAAGCAAATGTCTAGTTAGCTTTCCAAGATTAGAAGAAGATTCATTGTATGAAAAGATACTGGAAAGGAAGCCCCACTACACCTGCATACAATGAATGGAGACTTCATTGTATCAACGATCCATTGCCACCACCCAACTCTGGGATACTACAAATCCCAATAGAGGAACCGCCTTTTGAGATCGAGCTACTCATGAGGGAGTTTGAGCAAAAAAAGGCATCCTTTACTACAGAAATCTCTCAACTTAAGAAGGAAAAGGGCCAGCTAAAGATGGATATATATTTTATGAGTGGTGAAACGGATTGAGTCATTAAAGAAAGAGATCACTTCAAAGATGACCTTGAGAGCCTAACCAAGGATTATGTGACACTTAAAAAAGCTAACAAGTCCTGACGTATTAGGAAGACATTAGTCGAATGGGAAGCGAAAGTTGCCACTCTCAATCATAAGCTGAATTAGCAAAAGGAGGAAGTCGAAACCAACAAAGAAAAGTTCACGAGGGCACATGCTCTTTCTTCCACCTACCAATGAAAGAATCAATAACTTGAGGCCCAAATGCAAGATGCAAGAGCCACTAGGATTGAAAATAAAGCCCTCATTCATAGAATCTAGGAGTTAAAATAGTCTCTTCAGGATTATCAAGGTCATATCAATGAACTAACAAGGCTTTCGAGCAATGCGAACTAGATTGGCAAGCGACAATCGAGCAAGCATGTCTGAACTATCAAGAATAACATCAGCATCTCACTTAAAAAGTTCATATGGCTCAATGAGAGGCGGATGACATGATTAAAGTAGCTCGGTCCATAAGGCGAGACATCACACCTGTTGGAGATCGTAAGTAATGACTTTTAGGTTTTCTTGATCGTGTGATTACACAATGTAATCATGTTAGATGCTTTCAGATGTAATCAGGTCGTAAAAGAAAAAACCTTTTTGTGACTCTATGAATGATTCATGTTATTGATGATGCTATTCCAAAAATCAATTGTCTCAAATGCATATGCACATTTAATTTCACCATTTTTCATTGCACTTGCATCAATCATTCATTATCTTGACTCGTTATTGCATCATAAATCCTTATCAATAAATACATTTTTAAAAAAAGTCTCATATAGGAATTAGCCATAAAAGTGCAAGGGATTTCGAGATCAATAAGGAACACACAATGTCGTAAGCAAATCATGTAAAGTGATCATGAAGCTCATATTGAGCGACTTGAGCCAATGGTCAAGGAATTATAGAACCAGATGCTTCGTCAGCAATAAAAAATGCAAAATCAGATCGCAATAACTTATGGATCTAATGACTGCCTCTATTAAAGAAAAAGGCAAGCCAGCACTGCTGAAACAAGGAATGATCCTCCTAATGTTGAAAGTCCCCCTACCAATATCCAGAACCTGCCCAAGGGGAAACTAGACAAGAACAACAGCTTACTACTACACCGTCGCTCAAGCTCCACTAGTCATTCCCAATATTCAAGGGGTGAAAGCAGGAGTCTCATCAGCAGATTCGATAACCCTTGACCATGAAGAAATAGAGAAAATAGAAGGTTAAAAGTCTACCATGATTGTGGAAAAAGTGAATAAATTCCAGCTATTAGAGAAAGCTATCGAGATGAGTGACAAGTTTAAAGCTCTTGATGCACAATCACCGTCTTTGGTGTCCAACCTCGTTATTCCCTTGAAGTTCAAAGTCCCAGAGTTTGAAAAGTTCAATGGAACCACTGACCCTTCTGTCCATGTCCAAATGTACCTATGAAAGATGGTCCGGTATAAGAAAGATGAAATGCTCCTCATCCATTGCTTCCAACACGTCTCGTTAGGGCAGTAGCTCGATGGGATATCGAGTAAGATAATGTGAAAATCTAATCATGGGCTGACTTGGCTAAGACCTTTCTGAGTCAATACCAGCACATGTCAAATTGGGCACCGGATCGACTTTTTTGATGAATTTTGGGAAAGGATCCATTGAAAGCTTTAGGCAATATGCCCAAAGGTGGAGAGAGGTAGTAGCCTTAGTCTAGCCCCTCTTAAAGAAAAAGAGATGAAAGTCACTTCATCCACAACTTACGCACTTGTTATTACGAGAAGCTCGTAGGAAATGCCACCAAGAAATTTGTAGACCTAGTCCTCTTTGGAGAAATGATTGATACAACCATTAAGAGTGATAGAATGTTAGTTGGAGAAATGTCTGGATCAAGCAAGAAGCCTATTGCCAGTAAAAAAAGGAAGGAAAAGCTAATGCCATAAGTTATGCTAGCTCATCTCAATCGAAATGATGTCAAACACCCAATCCTTATTACCCAAGCATACTGTATTCTTGTCCTATCACCATACCCCCTTAGCCAGTTAATGCCATAACCTACAACCCATCATTTGCAATCCCATCCAACCCACTACAAGGCTACCCTCCACAAGTCCACCAAAATACCAATCGAATAACCAATAATGCACCTGGTAATCGAGGTGCAAATCAACAAAGACAGCATTTTAATCCCATCCCTATGACCTATAAAGAGCTTTACAGACCTTGCTCTAAAATCATTTAGTTTCCCTAATCTATGTCCCAAAAAAAAAGCCATCATACCTATAATGGTATAACCCTAATGCACACTATCAATACCATGCTGGGGCAGCAGGGCATGACATTGATAATTGCATATCTTTGAAACGAAATATGCAAAATCTAATTAACTTAAAAGTCCTATAGTTTAGGATGAACCGAGACAAAATGTTGCTGCTAATCCTTTGCTAAACCACACTGAGCCAGCTGCAAACATGATCAATATTGAAAACAAACATGAAGTAAAAGCAAGTATAGAGGACGTAAAGATGCTAATGTTCTTGGTCTGGCAAGCATTGATTTAGGTTGGGTTGCTCAATGCAACAAAAAAATTAGAAGACAATCTTAACAACTTTTATGACTTCCATGCAGTTGTAGGCTATACCTTACAAACATGCAGGGAGTTTAGGTCCATGGTTCAAAAAATGATGAATGAAGGCCAGATAGAATTCTATCATGAGATCACACTTGCTATTGAATCTATCAACATGATAGGATATGAAACCATAAAACCACTTTATGGGAGAAATTGACCACTCATTCTTTATGGCAAGCCAAGTTTTGAGGTTAGTTCTTTGACACTTACACTAAAGTTAGTGGTTGAAGTGCCTAAACCATTCCCTTATCAGAGCAATAAAGTTATCCCATGGAAATACAAGAATCAGGTAGTGATGATCGAAAACTAACTCCCTCAATTATGACAATGGAACTGTCAGGAGTTAGTCACCTAACCCATAGCGGTAGGTGTTATATTAAGAAAAATAGAAGTTTGATGCATCTCCAAGCATTAGTACCACGCAAGCCTAAGCAAAAAATTTTAAGCTCAAAAAAGTCAAGGAAATAGTGAGTGAAAGAAAAGCGACAAAGTTTCTTAAATTCATCAAGCATAGTGAATACTGCATTGTGGATCAATTAAGTAAACAACCTACTAAGATTTTTGTGCTATCTCTAATTTTTAAGTAAGAGGTTCATCAAAATACATTACTGAAGGTGCTAAACGAAGCATATGTGCCCCTGAATGTCTTCATAGAAAAGTTGGATCGACTAGTGAGCAACATCATGGCTGATAAATATATCTCATTCACTGATAATGTGATCCTACTTAGAGAGGCAGGGGCAGTTACAAAGCTCTGCATATCACTACCTATTGTAAAGGACACATTTTACCTGAAGTAATTATAAACAATGGGTTAACCCTTAATGTCATGCCTATGGCTACATTAAGCAAACTCCCTATCAATTAGTCTAACATCAAAAGTAGCCACACCATAGTTTAAGCTTTTGATGGAACATGTTACAGAGTAATTAGAAATATCACAATCTAGCTCTAGATAGGCCTATGTACATACGAAGTGGACTTTTTAGTTATGGATATTAATCCTTCTTACAACTGCCTATTAGGAAGACCATGGATATACTCCGCCGGAGCCTTCCCATCCTTTCTCCATCAAAACCTTAAAGTTATGATAAATGACAAAGTTTACACCATCGGGGCTGAAGAAAAAATGATTGCCATTGCTTTCACTAAGGATATTTACATAGAGCCTAATAAAAATGCATAGGAGTCATCCTTCCAATCCTTTGAGTTTATTAATGCAACATTTGTGGGAGAAAGATTACTAATAGTCAAACTTTATCTGTCAAAGAGTACCTATTCAGGTTTAAAAACGACTGTTGGGAAAGGTTCCCATGCCAAAAAAAGGCTTGGCAAGAATTTGTAAGGGATGGCCCAAGCCTTATAGGTCACCACTCAAGCCAACAAAAGAGGCTTAGGATTTAAGGCCAATACGCACACAAGAAAGCAGTAAGAAAATAGGACTTGCAGCTAGGAGATGACTCGATCATTAGGTCGAGAGGGAAAGTCAAAGCCGACAATGTTTCCATCTTTCCATGAGATATTTTGTTCAGGAAGATAAATTGGTCCAAGCCAATTAAAAGAGCAAAAGGCCAAAGATGTCTTGGTTATCCTAAACATGGCACTTAACAGCCTCTATCTGCAAGATACCGAGCCATAAAATTCGTGTCCTTCCATTAAGAGCTGATTTTAATGATAGGGTCATGATGGAAGCCCCTGCATTTTTCATATCCCTTTCATGTAATGTCAAGAAATGATAACCTACCTGCCCTCGCCAAAAGGCAGATAGTTGTCCTATGTAAGATGCATTTTTTTATCAAACATTATCAATGAAATGACTTTTGGACATATCATTCCATATTGTGTATCACTTTTCAACCTTTTTGTCTATATTACTTTTCTACCTTCATTTTTATCCAAATCTCGTAGTTATGTGTATGCCTTTTGCAATGTTTATTTCTTCACACTTTCAGGTACCTTGATGATAGTAACATGGATATGTTTGATGGGTCTTTGAAGATCAATTTTGAACAATTAATTTGCACTAATGAAGCTGAAAAAGATTTCGAAGAAAACTCCATACCACTAGACCTTTTATGATTAGTTGAGCGAGAGGAAAAATAGATCATGCCCCATAAAGACCTAAGAAAAGTAATAAATCTAGGTACTCAAGAGGATCGAAAGGAGGTTAAAATCAAAACCTCAATAAAGTCAACAATTAGAACCAAGCTAATAAACTTACTCTAGGAATATCAAGATGTATTTGCTTGG